>CM077506.1:2044734-2350101 GCA_039654745.1 Houttuynia cordata
GGGTCCCAAATAGCCACATCCGTTTATGATGGTTTAGTCTTTTTTTCTCAAGATTTGTGGTCCTTTATGAAAGCAGACGTCATATGGCGAGATATTTGAGTGGTACGATATTAAGAAGCAGCCTGCTTTTGACCATCCTTTACTCAAGGATCATCAACTTCAGGTATGGATAAGTAATCCATTTTAGTACTTGCAATCAAGGAATTCCAAAATTTCGCCGATATATCGAATTCGGGCCCCACCCGATAAAATGATACGACATAATATTATTTTTTAAAACTTTTTACAATATTGCCATTTTAAAAAAAAAAAGAAAAAAACCAACTTTTCCATTTGTTTCCCATCCTAATATGTATTTTTATACATATTTTAAAATTTATGTTTTTTTCTAAATTAGTATAACTCATTTTAGAAGTTAGATTGTAAAAATATATAGTAAAAATTAGTTTTCAACCATCGATATTTTTTTATAAATATCTCCGATATATCTCCAAAATTTTGTCTCTTAGGTCAACCGATATTTTACTGATATCCGATACGGAATTCCTTGCTTGCAATGAGAACAAAATAGTCCCTCCATCCCATAATTATATTTCAATATGGATCTTGAAATGAACAAATTTATTTTCAAAAATGAAATCAAACTATTAATGTGGAGTGGCTATTTGTTTTTTTTTTCCTTTGTCACCGTCCTTGTTGCTTCTTAAACGAGGTAAAACCTAGTTTCCTTCCATCGCACACTGCTGAAGAGGGTAAACTAGGGGTGCATTTAGAAGGTGAAAAAAAACCCATCTTTCAAGCCTGAAAAAATGCTTTCAAGCATGAAAAGCGTTTGGAAGCTGAAAATACTGATAGTGGACGGTGACAGTGATAGATGAAAATTTTCACCTATCACTAGTGGTAGCGTTTGGCTGGTGAAAGAATGAAATCAGGGCCGTGACGGTGAAACCCCTGAAAGCGTAATTCTCCCGAAAGTGAGAATCATGCCGACGAAAATTATAGGCCTCCGCCCCTTGCCCTTGCTCCCTCTCTTTTAGGATTTTTTCTCCCGTCTTTCCCATTCATCAAGCCTTTCATCATCGAGCCGCCGGCACTCCCTCTGTGCTCCACCAGCATCTCACCTCCTCCTCCAACTCACCAATCTTCCCGCCTCTCATCCACCATCTTCCTCCTCCTCACCAATCTCACGCCACTCCCCCACCATATACCTTCCTCAACCTCCTAACAGCTCCCGCCGTCGCTTGAATTCCCCCCACCATATATTTGCCACCAGCTTCCATGCCCTACTACGTCGCCACTCTACGTCCAGGACCGTCCCGTGCTGCAGACGTGCTGGTAAGCAAAAAGTCGAGAGTTTTTAATGTGATAATTGTGAATGTTTAGGGTTTTGGTTTGATGTAATTGGATGTGTGTGTTGTTAGAGTTTATGCACTTGTGGAGTAGGTGGTTTTTTTTGTACTGGAAGAAGTTAGAAACTTAATACAAACTCCCGAACTGAGCTTATTATGGTTGTATAATTATGTGCATATGTAAACTTGAAATGCTTATGGTTTTCAGGTTATGTTTCATGTATACGTTAGTTAGTATGAGTCTGCAGTTGTGCATTTGATCTCCAAATGTATGGCATATTACTCATTTCTATCTCTTTGAATGGCGTATTACCTTGTTGATATACTATGAAAAATTAAAATGCAATGAAGATGCATCTGAGCTTGATTGTCTACATCACGATTGTCTTAATTTTCACATGGTTTTGTGAAGGTTCATGCCCTGGTTTCTTTTGCAATTTGAATGTGGAGTTGAATATGTCCACTTATTTCATCTAGGGCATTATATATCTTCAGTATTTGTTGAGCAGTTTGAATGACTGGTCAGTTAATGAGATTTTCTATTGTGCCATGACTAGTGACTACTAATGAGTTTGTCATTATTTATTTTTAGTCTTTTAGTAGGTGATAGTCGTTCAGCTGTTCTTCATGCATTGGAAATTTGACTCTTATCAGCAACAAGAAAAGTTTTTGTTAGCAAGAATGCCTAATTGAATTCCTTGTAACCGTACCAAGAATCTCATCATTTTTTTTTAGATTTGTTTGGCTATCTTCCATGATAAAGATGCACCTACCACCTTCGAATGGAGAAATTAGCATTTGTAGCATTTGAAGTCTCAATTTTTTGGTAAAAAGGCCATCTTACAAATTGTACATTGCACCCCATGATCTTTGTGTTAATGAGTCTGGTTAACACCAATGGATGAGATACAAGAGTTCGAATGGAGAAATTAGCATTTGAAGTCCTAATTTTTTGGTAATAAAGCCATTTTACAAATTGTACATTGCACTCCATGTTATTTGCATTAATGAGCCTTGTTAACACCAATGGACCAGATACAAGAGTATGAATGGAGAAATTAGCTTTTGTAGCATTTGAAGTCTCAATTTTTTTGGTAATAAAGCCATTTTACAATACATGCACTTCATGTTCTTTGCATACTAATGAGTCTGGTTAACACCAATGAACCAGATACAAGAGTGTACAACTGATAGGAACAAAGCAAATGCCTTATTGCATTTGCAATTTTCATGCAAAATCTCATCTTGCACTACTAAGAGAAAGGATATCATAATCAAATAGCGCATTTTTCCAACTATTTGGGGTCGGGACATGGATCTTACTCCTCCATTCAGGCCTATATTGGGCTACCTCTTTTATAAGAGATAGTAAAGTCAAATCCTTGTTTATTAACTCCATCCAAGCTCTCTTTGGTCTCCCTCGCCCTTTTTTAGTATCATTTACATGCATTACTTCTAAGCTTCTCACAGGGGCATCTATTGATCTTCTTTGCATATGCCTATACCAATGCAACCAACATTCCTTCGCCTTCTCCCCTAAAGGAGTTATCCCAAAACTCTCACGAATATATTCATTTCTAATCCTATCTCTCCTAGTTATTCCACCCATCCACCTTAACATTCTCATTTCGGCTACATTCAACTTATCTATATGCCTACTCTTTGGTGCCTAGCACTCTGCTCCATAGAGTATATACTAAGAGTAATTTAATACAATGACAAAATGGTGCACACACAAGCTTCATAGATTCCACTATCACGTTGAAAAATTTTGACTCTTGTGGCTCCACTCTTAATCTAGAGCTCCTTCTTGCTCTTGTTCTCTGACCTCAGAAATAGTGAATTCCTTCAATTGTAACCCTAAAGAAATGTGCAACACTTAGTATATATAGACAAAAACAATAGAGCAAGCACATAAAGCAGCTATGACAAGTACTCTAATAACATGAATAACAGTTGTGACTACATAAATACTCACCTATTAACTCTTGAGAAAGACAAATTAAGATTACTCGAATGCAGAACAGATGGACCAAAATTTGGCCCTGAAAATATTGTAGCTTTCTGGTTCTAATTTTGCAACACCAAAAGATATATCAAGACTAGTCAACTTTAGACTATTAATTTCTCATAAGAAAATAAGCCCAATAGTGTCCCATTTTCAATCTCCTGAGTGCAATGCACACAAAATTATAATGGATACCCTCATGATAACAATACTCAACATTTTACACACATAATGTGACTGAATTAACACAGTTGTCTAGTGGTTCTACTTTTCAGCCTCGTTACACTACTGAATGCACTTCCATCCTTGATCTTCATTTTTATGGCTGAGAGCAGGAAGTTCACAAAATAACCTTCAAAACATCACAGAATGAGGACCAAATAAAGCAAGAAAATAACCTACAATTTATTTGAGCCATCTTCAAAAACAAGTACAATCAATTAGAAAGCACTTCCAAAATATCCATAATCTTCGTACACAAGAACTGATGTGCTTCTCATAAACAGTTTCAGGTTTAGACCAAATTGCTGCTCTCTAGACTACCATGGGGAAGTTCAAGATTCAAGAGGAGTATGAGTGCACAAGTATTCACCTTAGAAAAAAAAACAAACAAATTTATTGATTTCTCTAAGCTATTCTAAAGTGTAACTATTATCCAACCTCTTAACCTTGAAAGGAAATAAATTTATGTCATAAATCTATAATCTACAACACCAACATTCTCCTTCCATCCCATATTAATTGTTTGGAAAGAAAACAAATGAATATTTTAATCAAAATTAATGTGAGACAGAAGAAGTATAAAACTGAAACAAACCTTAAAGTTGTAAGAATAGTAAAAGCTATTACAAGTCAAAGTTGGCTTTAGTTATGACACCTATACAAACAGCTGTCTCACATTAATTATACTCAATATTTCTCTATAAATAGAAGTCTTGGGCTCAAGCTCTGTTTGAGTTGAGTTTACAATTTTCTGAAATTTATCATCGTATCCTTGAGTAAGTGACCTCCGTCCTTTTCGGTCTTGCTTCTGCTCCAGGCGAGTCCGTGACCTCCATCATTTTCGGAGACCTCTATCCTTTTCAATCCAGCTTCTGTGACCTCTATCCTTTTCGGTCCTGCTTCTGCTCCCGGTGAGTCTATGACTTCCGTAATTTTCGGTCCTGCTTCTGCTCCGACTTTAATGGTGGCTTCATCGACTTCTATAGTGGCATCTTCTTCTTCTGGGAAATCTGGTATTCCCTATATTTCTCCTGAGGTAAAATTTCTCATTTCCAATGTTTCATTGCTTGTTCATATCAAGCTGGAGACTCAGAATTATTTGATTTGGCGAACTCAAGTCTATAATCTGTTTCATGCTCATCAACTACTGAATTTTCTTGATTCTGGATCTGCATGACCTAATCCAACGATATTGGATTATAAATCCGGGTGGTTAATTTCTAATCTTGATTTTGTTCAATGGAATTTGACTGATAATCTCTTGCTTAGTTGCTTGCATGCTACGATTTTTGCTTCAGTTTTGTTGGCGATCTCTTGAGAAGAGGTTTATGTCACTAACTAGATAGCATAAGCTCCAATTGCGATCTCAATTGCAAGCAGTTTCTAAAGGTGCTTTGTCTATGAATACTTATTTGGAACAAATCAAGAACTTAGCAGATCAAACAATGCCAATTCAACACACTGGCTTTGGTATCTTGCCTACACTATCTCATACATTCTCTCTTAATCATCTTCTTCATGTTCGTCAATTTTCTGCGAATCTCTTGTCAGTTCATCAATTTTCTAAAGATAATAATTGTAATCTTATCTTTAACTCTGATGGCCTTTTAATTCAAGATCGTCATACGAAGAAAATCTTTTCTCAAGGGCCCAGTAACAATGGTCTCTATCCGGTATTTTCACATGCTGTCTCCTTCAGCATTGTTGTCATAGTTGTTTCACTTCTTCATAAATGACTTGGTCATCCTTCTGCTTCCAAGTTGCAAGTTCTTGCATCTTAATTTGGTGTCAAATCATCTGATCTTACTACTTTTAAATGTACTACTTGTCTATGTTGTATAGGTTGATGTTTCCCTCATCTCAAACTGTTGTAAACAGGCCATTTTCTTTCATTCACAGTGATGTATGGGGACCATCACCTTATGAATCTATGTTTGGTTTTAGGTATTACTTGTTGTTCATTGATGACTACAGTCGTTTCTATTGGTTCTATCTACTGAAACAAAAGTCACAAGTCTTTGATTACTTTGTCCAGTTTCAAAACTATGTGGAAACTCAGTTTGAATGTAAAATTCAGTGTTTTTGATCTGGTAATGGTGGTGAATTTGTTAATAAAAGGTTTCAAAATTTGTTTCACACTCGTGGTATCATTCATAAGTTTACCTGTCCACATACTCCTCAACATAATGGAATATCCGAAAGAAAACACTTAAACCTTTTACAAACTAGTCTTTCCTTACTACAACAAGCCTCCTTACCTTTTACATTATGGCCTGATGCATTTAATACAACTAATGTTTTTATTAATCGTCTACCTAGTACTGTTTTAGGTAATACTACACTTTTTGAAAAGTTGTTCAATGTATCACCTGATTATTCTCAACTTAGAGTGTTTGGATATGCTTGTTTTCCATGGCTTAAACCATATAATTCTCATTAACTTCAAGCCAATTCTCGAATGTGTCTTTTTAGATTATTGTGCTACATCATAAGGTTTTAGATGTCTTGATATTACTACCTCTAAAGTGTTTTCTTCTAGACATGTCAAGTTTATTGAAATCATGTTTCCTTTTACTTCTATTTCTTTTTTCTACTTCCTATCCTACTGTCTCATCTCTTTTTCCACTTACCTATCATACTCTTCACAATAATCTTCCACGCACAGCTCCCCCATCTTCCTCTGTTTCTGATTCTATCTCATCTCCGGTGATTTGTTCTTCCTCAGTATCTAAGCCCACATGTTTTACACAAGCAGTTAAATCTAAACATTGGCGCACAGCCACGTCAGCTGAATATGATGCTCTTGTAGCACTTGGTTCCACTAGAATCTGATCATAATGTGATAGGATGTAAGTGGGTTTTCTAATAAAAGGAACTCTGATGGTACTGTTGGACGATGCAAGGCTCATTTGGTCGCCAAAGGTTATCATCAAGAGGAAGGCATTGATTATCATAATACATTTAGTCCGCTTGTGCAGAAAACTACTATTAGAACCATCTTATCTCTTGCAGTCCAATAGTCTTGGGTAATTAGACAACTAGACATTAGTAATGCCTTTTTAAATTGCTATTTGGATGAAGATATATTCATGTCTCAGCCTCAAGGTTTTGTTAATCCTAATTATCCTTCTCATGTGTGTAAACTGAAGAAAACCATCTATGGACTTAAACAAGCACCAAGATAGTGGTTTGCCAGATTTTCTACATTTGTTCTGTCTCATGGTTTTCGTAACATGAGTGCAGATCCTTCATTATTCATTCCCTCAGATCATGGCGTCACTATAGTTTTAATGGTTTATGTTGATGATATTCTATTATTAGGACCTGATAATGATAACAGTGTTATTCAACAGTTTATTGACAAGTAAAGCATGGAATTTACACTTAAAGATCTAGGCAATCTCAGCTATTTCCTTGGTATTGAAGTTTTCCGGTCTTCAGCAAGGATGTTTTTTTCACAATATAAATATGCTTCAGATTTGTCACAAAGAGCAAGCATGTCTGATTGTAAAATTTGTCCTACACCAATTGCAGCTGTTAGAAAAGCTACTTCAAACACAAGCCTATATGCTAATCCTACTTTCTATCATCAGATAGTTGGTTCCTTGTAATACTTATCCTTTACTAGACCTGATATTAGCTATGTTATTAATAATGCTTGTCATTCTATGCATTCTCCAACTGAAGAAAATTTCTCGGCAGTAAGAAGATTCTTCGATATTTGAAGGGTACATTATATTTTCATTGCTTTTTAAACCTAGTCCAACACATATTATTGCTTTCTCAGACTCTGATTGGGCTGGTAATCCCCTTGATTGATGGTCTACTTTTGGAACATGTGTCTTTCTTGGCCGTAATCCTATTTCTCGGTCTGTTAAAAAGCAACCAACTATTGCAAGGTCAACTACTGAGGCTGAATATCATGTCATTTCCCAAGTTGCTGCTGAAATCTCCTGGTTGCAAATGCTTCTTCGTGATCTTAATATTTCTTTGTGATCACTTGTTTGCTATTGCTTTATTTTACAATCCTGTTTTCCATGCTTGAACAAAACATATTGAAGTTGATTATCATTATGTTCGAGAAAAGATACAATCTCGAGCTCTTATGGTTCAACATGTATCCACTACTGATCAAGTTGCATATGTCTTTATGAAGTCATTGTCTTCTCAACGTTTTAATTTTCTTTTATCCAAGTTCATGTTCATTGATCCTGAACTTGAGGGAAGGTGTAAGAATAGTAAAAGCTATTACAAGTCAAAGTCGGTTTTAGTTATGCCACCTGTACAAAAAGCTGTCTCACATTAATTGTACTATGTATTTCTCTATAAATAGAAGTCTTGGGCTCAAGCTCTGTTTGAGCTGAGTTTACCATTTTCTAAAATTTATCAAAAGTGCTATTATACAAGTGAACAGAAATTTCTGGAGAGTGGTTGATCCTCCACAAATTTCGTGCTCCTCAGTACTACAAGAAGTCATTGATAATTGGTAACACCAAATCGGTGAGAACATATCAACTCAAATAATTTAAAAACAACAAAAAAAAAAACCTTTGTGAAGTCTTCCAACAAGATGTCAAAAGTTAACATTTTTAACCCAAAATACAATCAACTTCACTGCTTAAGGCAAAATCAGACAAGAAGCCAATGAAAGACAACAACTATAGATAGAATTACTCCTCTCGTTCCTCAACTCAATATACAAGGACGTGTTTTAGCTATCTAATCTAATAAATAAAAACGAAACAGATTAAGAAGTACATCAAGAAAGGAAAAAGGTGAAGAATGAAGACGACCTGGAAGGGCAAAACTTTCAGTTTTGCAGGCATTTTGGAGGGCGTCTAGGCTGCAGACGGGCTTTTCTGATCACTAAGGCATAGGTGCAGGTGGGGGCAGATCCGAAGCAGGAGAACGGAGAAGGCTTTCCTATCGACAGTCAGCAGTAATGCTGCGAGATGAGACACGACTTGCGAGTGACGAGCGGGAGCAGATCCATCACGTGGTTGTAGAAGAGGGTGATGTGCAAGCTTAGGAGCCCGAAGCCGATTCACCCGACATGCCAACGGCAGCACGGCACAACACCGGCGAGGCTGGATTGGGTGGCTGGGTTTGAGGGAGAGAGCACTAAACTGACTTAAGAATTGGGCCGACCCGAAAACATGGATTCGGTTCAATTGTTTTTTTTTCAAAATTCGAGATTCAAATGCAAAACCCATGACGTCTGCAACCCTGACATAGTGGTTGATGTGCCATTAACTGATTGGCGCCAGCATGGCTGTATAGAGAACTGAAAAGTACGTAAAAATATGGCAAAACAAATAAAAGTTGGGAGAAATAAAAATACTTAAGAAAATAGGAAAAATATGAAACTTAAACAAGTAAAACAATGTGCAATGTATGTGGAAAATGATAAAACATGTACTATACAAGTTTGATACAAACAAATTGTGTACTTTATAGAAAAGGATGCGTACTAATAAATTGCATTTAAATCCACGAAAATTGATAGGGCAAAAAACAAAAATAAAAGATCGATTGTACGCTTTTCGCATGTTCAAGACCATGCCAAGGAGAATGCCGCACATCTGGCCCACGACTAAGATAAATGACTAGCCATGCCGAGTATTATGTAGCTATGGGGTGTTTGGTAACTTTTTTTAGCATTTGTTTCCACATATATATACTGTAGGGCAAGCTCGACCTAAAGTATATAGTTAATGCTCCAACTCAAGCTAAGTGGAGATGAGTCATTAAGGCCAGTATAACAAGCTTGCGCATGGGAAATGTGAAGGCTGAAGATAACAATTGTGTCATGCTGCTTCTACTTTATGCGAACTGAGTATTTATGGTGGTTGAGGAGAGAACCGCAAATCATGGGCAACATATGGTTTCATGACGTCTGGGCCTTTTCCACCATGAATTAAAAGAGTATATGTTTTTTGAATTTGGAGAGAAATGTATGGGCTTTAATAGGGTATCTGTCTCCTTCTCTTTATCAACTTCTCCATTATCTTTCGAAAACTTATTTCACCCCATTTATATCATCTTACTTCGATAAATACCATCTTACTTCGATAAGGTCCACACACGTTAACCTTAACATTTTAGAAGTTCATGAAATTAGAAAGTGTCATAATGGGATCAAACATTATATGCATTGCCTCTATCAAACAAGTTAGCAAAAGCACAAACATATATTCCTATACCCTTGCCTTCCAAACCATTAGCATGTTACTTTGTCCTTGAGCTCCACACTTCTGTAAACTAGGTGTACATGTTAGGAAAAAAATAACAAAACACTTTCCACAGGTTTTTGCCTTTTGATCTAGTGATGTGTGTCAAACCATGGGCTGGGCAGAGCAGGGCAGGTGATTCAAACCTGTTTGTCCCCTCATTTGAGGCCCTCCATCAGATCCAAATCCGATGGCTCATGGTGCATCACATGATTTATATCACATAAACGCACATACATTATGTCTCATATTAATGGGACTTATACATGTTAAGCTTTATGGTCACATCCCCAATTTTCAAAATTTTGATTCATTTAATTTAGAGTAATTTTCTCTCAGGGTACACCTTGATATTTCTTTACAACCATCATGATTTCGACAACATAGCTCATAGGTTACCATGTTTGGACATTAAATTTTGACATTGGATACAACCCAAAGAGATCATTAAGTCGGTGCCACCAACAATGAGTAAATCAGATATTTAATGGTTGAGATATCGATGTTCTTATTTATTATTGCATATGATTAACCAGAGAACAATGATCCATACAGATTATCCAGGCGAGACCTAAAATAATTTGTGGAATTGCTTTATTAGTGCATCCCGAGTGGTGCCATAGTTGCACAAGCACTGGAGAATGGTAGTTATTGTAACAACTGTAATTTCCAAAAGTATTCTCATATGAATTAATTAATATTTATTATAAATTTTCTTGTACTTGTGGGATTTTGAAAATGCAACTAATATTGTCTATTTTTTTCCTACACCTGTGTGTCCTTGTGGAGGCACTCAAGGTAACCCGAGCTGAGGAGTTTGTGCCCAATTCCATGTTGGTGTATGGCAGACATGGACCCTAAACCCTATTAGTAGATAAATAAGTTACTTTTTGATACAATATCATGCTAATTGAAGTTGATTTGATGGGTTTAATTATGTTCTTAATTTGGCGCTCTTATTCTGCCTAATTGCATGAATAAATATTTCTATGCATAATTGAATGCATTTCCATGTGAATAACATGGTAAAATTTTAGTAGATTATTTTACATGTTTATATGGTTGTGTAAGTTTTGGAGAATTTATTTATGATTTGTCTAATTATTAGTATTTTTGTAATGGCTATGAGTTGAAATTGACATTTACTATTTCATGATTCTATCTACTGTTCATGAATTTATCCTTCTAATATCGTGCCCAAAAGTTTTGAGGGACAAATTTGAGATGTTATAAGTGTTTTGAACCAAGAATCACTCAATTGGTTTATTTTTTTAGAGAGTTCTAGCATTAGACATTTTGTTGTACATAAATTTTTGCACTGTACAGTATAAAATATAAATTTATCCTTTTCAGGATTTTTTAGATGATATGATTATGTGTGATTTTTTTATGAAAATAAGACTTCAGATCTGCTTGTAAAATCACAATTGTACATGTATATATATAAATACATGTCTTATGTGTTGGCCTATTTTGATGATGTTGTGATGATTTATTTTTATCATTGATTTCTATTGCATTGTATTTATGTGGTGATTAGTGATGGGAATGTAGAGAACTATATTTCATAATTCCCAAGCAAGATAAAAAGTGGAATGGTTAATGGGTGTAGAGAAGAGTATTGGATTAATTTAATATTTGCGGTGTGAAAACTTAAATCCTCCTATGTGGGGATGAATTGACGTTGTCAATTGATGTTTATGCGATGTGTTACGAGCCCTGGGTCTTAGTTATGGATTACGGTATTTACATGTCAAGTTTGTGTGTACGAGCATGACAAATTTACCGATTATGATTTTGCAGTTATTATGGGGTGTCTCATCCAATGCCAAACTATGGAAGAATGGAGACTTAAATGAAATATATAATGTAATTTGTCATAGATCATGGTAGTTAATGGAATCAATGCATTATGGATCATGGATTCGAAGTACAGAGTATAAACTACTAATATGGTATTTCGACAATGGTTTATCAATATAGGACGTGGATTATGATTTACAAATTCTATATGGGTTATGGATTACAATTTTATGTTGTATGTTGTTTGAGCTAGAAAACCCTTATTGTGGAAGTTATTGCCATTTGGTTGTCCCTTATAATATATGGATGAAATTTTTAAGTAAATGAGTATGATATTTATAGCTATTTTTTGTGGTTTTATCCTTATTTGAAACTCTTATAATTTATTATAAATTTATTTATTGAGATGTTGTGAACTATTTCCTCCATGACACTATGTTAGATTTTCCTTGTCTTCTTACTGAGTATAATTTTATACTTACCTCGCAGGATGATAGATGCAATTGTTGCAGTTAAAGTAGTTAATGTGCTTCACAGGTTACGCTCATTAGCACGGCAGTTCTAGTGGAGATTACATAAAGTGCACTGGTAGACCAGAGGACATAATTAGCGGTCGACCACTAGATGGAAGTTGCTGGACTTGAAAGATAGAATTCATTCTGGCCAACCGGTGTTGATGGGCGGCTTATTGCTAGCATCTGATGGGAGAAAAATTAAGTAGCGATCTCCGGCTGTGACGCTGTGATGAGTACAGATTTAGTTTGAATTCTTAATTTGAGTCAATCTTTGACCTAATTTTTGGAACCTATTTAAGCACTCTTCCAACACAAAAGAAGGGATTCCAATCTCAATTTTCCAAAGGCTAAAACTCAAAGAAGAATGAAAATTATGGAGCTCTTCAACATGTTTTCTTCTCCAACATCCATGAGCCGCTAATTTCTTCCAGCTTGCGAATATCATGAAACCCTACATGAGTAGTTTATTTATTGCACTTAATATTTTGATTGTATAGAACAATTGCATAATAGAGATTTCTTGTCAAAGAATGAAGCTTTATTGATTAATTCAAGTCTATGTTGATTCTATTAATCTTGTGGAGGATAGGTTGGTGAGGTTTTTGATGAACCCTCAACTCTTGTACTTGTACTCTGAAGGAGATAATTATATATTAGTTTTCATGCTTATGTGATTAATGTTGATGCGCTATGCTAAGGGAGACGAGTCGTGTCTATAACCCGTAGATTAAAGTAGTTGATTCGTACCACTCAAAGATAGATCATGTCATGACTCAATTGCTTATTTTTAAAAGTTGTCTTAGCTTGTAGCCAATGATAATTGTTTATACACATTTATAATCTATAATGAATGAAAGTATAAGGATAAGTTAGAATTCTACTGGTGGATTCGTATTCCTAGGCTATTGCTCATATTGATTCCTTTCATCTTTTAATTTGCACACTAGTTTAATTCTTGCTTTAGTTAAAATCAACAAACATTCTCTCCAATTTGGTAAATAGTTCAATTCCATCCTTGAGGATCGACACCCTCGTACTCGCTACTCAATTGTCTCGTGCGCTTGCAAGGTTTAATTTATAACGATCAGGGTGCTCCCTAATTATTACTCTCTCCATTCAGTAGAGCTCATCTCCATTGCTAAATGAGTGAAATTTATTCGGCACTAAGACCCGTATAGAAGAACAGAGTTGTTCCCCTTCTTACCGTGTCTTTGGTTGTGAGGGAGCAAAATCAGCCATGCAATGATGGCCCGTATTTTTTTTCAAATGCAGACCAACATCATTGGATGAAGGGAGTAATATATGACGTGAATAGAGTACAAAAAGTCATTACAATCTAAGAAAGAAAGGAAATTCATCTAAGACCTTATGAAGATAATGGCATGAACAATTGTAAGTTTATTTTTTATAAAACAAAGGAAATGTAATGATCTCAATTTAAGGTCCACAAGCAACTCGTCTAAATACTATATAGCATGAAAGGATGACGAATATGGCATTAAAGATACCGTTTGAGATAATTCTCTGCATGCGTGTAATGGACTTCAGGATAAAGCTTAGAGGCCTCTTCGTATGTCAAAATTTGTGTGACCCTCATAGAAAATATGATAGTAACGTACTAACCCTGACTGGGTTCCAATATCTTGACCTGAAATGAAAAGCGTCAAAAGTAACATAATATTGTGATTATAGAGAAAATATATATCTTGATTATGTTCGCCCCAATAGTTTCAGTCAACAAGTTTATGCATGTGGAATGTTGAGCAGGTAAAGAGCTGGGAGCAGGAGCGGCGGCCATGGCCCCCTACCCAATCAAGTTTGCTTACATCTAATTGCAAAAGGTTAAATTTGTTTTCTTACTTTTCTATGATAATTATTTTATATGACTCACTTATCACCTTTATTAGCTCCATCCCTGGATATGAGAACACTTATTTTTCTGCTTGGAAGCTCTAGATATTCCAACGAGAATAATGTTTTTGTCTACATATTAATACTAACATAAGTACGTACGTTACCCTAAATAAAGTAACATAAGTACTTCATTCTAACGAAGAGAAATAAATTAAAGAATTTTCCATGGCAAGGAGCTTACAATAGACAGCTCCTGGCTAGAAATATACTATCCTTTTAACTACTTTAGCTCGTAGATGGCAATTGAAATTTATCCACACAAAAATATCAAGATAATTATTTACCGATTCTCACTAGCGTATTTTTTAGTTACTTTCCTATTACTCATCCAGTGATCAACTTAAGTTATTGACTCGATGACTTAGAAAATTTTAACTGCTCAGTCAACAATGTTACTAAGAAAGGCTGAATTTGATTAATGATCCTTCAAAAGCATCAAGTCGGCTTGATCAAGAATTAAGTGATTGTTCTATTTTCGCTCAGTAAATTGGGTGGTGCCCCCTTTCATTAAGCAATAACGGAAATTATAAAAAGTCTAACACGCAAAAAGAATTGATTACAATTAACATGTTCATGTTACCTCTCATCATAGTAAGAAAGTGATCACTTGAAATTTTGGTCTTTCTTAGCTCCTTGCCAATGAGCTTCTCCCATATGCCAACAACCTCCCTTTGGGAGAGAATGTTCTTAGGGGGACGAAGGTAGAGCGTCTTGTTCAGGGTTCGTGAGTCATCTATGGTTTTAATGGTGTAGGCTCCAACGTCATCCTCATCCAAAAATATTGCTGCATAGAAACATGTTGTAAGCTCATGTGTGAAAAACAAATATACCTTCTGGTAGTATTCTTTATCTTTTTTCGGTTTTTTCATCAGAGGAATATAACACCTACAAGACCCACATTAACTATCTTGATTAGGAATCCATGATGAACTAAAATTTAGATATTATGTATCTTTGAGTATTTCATATTTTGGTGTAATTTTTTGGTTGCTCTCAAATAAAAATCTTCAATCGCTCCCACGTTATTTGTCCGGAATTGAAGGAATTCCAAATTATACAATTTATATGGGAAAAAGGGAGTAACATTTTAGATAATAATTTATAAGTTTGCTGAAAATTTTTGAGGAAAATAGAAATATAGGACCGCCAATTTGGCATTTTGACCTGCATTTTCTCTTTAATTAATGTTCAATAAGGACATGTTTGTTGTATTTTTGGGACAACATTAATCACCCGCCATATTCACCATTCCCTAGTCAGGTTTAATTTAAGGGTTCAAGGGAAGAAAGAAAAAGGAAGCAAAACCACCACACACCTAGCCACGGCCAGGCGGCCAGTCAACCCCGGAGGACAACCTTATGTTTTCTCCAAATGTCTTGGTCACATCGCACATGACTCTTTAACATAAGAGTCACATGCTTCTATTCACAAGCCTTAATGGAAGGGGTACTCATGACCCCTACCATCTTCATCAACTCCTTTCACTATTGGATAAGTAGTTAACTACCCCACGTTTTAGACAGTGGACATCCACCGTCCGTGTAGGGAAGGGGTGAACTGGTTAGGCCGTGGGGTGGTGAACCACTCATCCTTTCACTATTCGACCCTGCACCAAGGTGAGTCTACATACACATATATAGTCCATGGATCCGAAATTACCTTTGACATTGCCATCCCCATGCAATACCACACTGTCCATTGAGGGTGTGATTCGGCCGGGCTCACACAAGTTCCCTAGAAAGTATCCAGCAGAGCAGTTTGCAGAGACATAAGTGTATGGAATTGCAGCATCCTCAACTGCTTTTCTCACCACCATCTTGTCATGGAAGAGGTTCTCTCCAGAGTTCATGCAGCTGTGCAGTTTTTCAGGATCTAACCCAAACTCTGATGGCAAGAACCGCTGCAAGAATATGCACAAGCCAATTTTTAATTTCCCTCGGGAACGAACTAGTGCATATACAGTGCTGAGCCCACGTTTTTAATTACAGCGGTGTAAAAATAACTAAGTCTCATAGCTTTTTTTTTTTCTGAGTGATTGTACATAATATAAGTTCACCCTATTCAAATGAAAGATAAATTTAGCTCATTTAAAAATTTTGAAACGTAATAGTTCCATTTTTTGACAGCATGGAATTTGATAAGGTCGGACCCTTTTATCAAAAAAACAAAAAAAACTCTTAGCCCAATGTCTCTGTATGAACCATCGTTGCTTTTTTCCCAAAAGTTACACCTCGTTTTTCTCTTCGTTAATGAGATCAGTTACACCTTTTCAACTAGAGGTAGTGTACTGCATCACTTGGGTTACACCTACTCTACTGATACCTCCAATGCTACTTGAATATTTGAGGGATTCCTCCAATCAGTTTGGCGGTCATCTAGATGGATTCAACCACCATAAGAGAAGTTAAAGAGGGTGCAAGATGGGTTCTTCATTTTTCCCTCTCCCTCTCCCTCTTGAACTATTTCTCTACCAAGACATCTTTTGCATGTCCAAGGCAAATCACTGTTTTTAAGTTAAATTCTTATTTCCTACCACTTAACAGCGTTCAAAGCTGTACCCGTGTGGAAATTAGAACGGAGATGACATTTTTTTTTCATATGATAGTGTTCAATTTGGATGAGACTTTTCAGCACCCCAAATTTTTTTTAGTAACACCACATGCTTAGTAGAACCCAAAGTTTTTCTATGGTTGTTGAGTAACACAACACTATTTCCATTCATGATTATGTCGGTAGAATTTCACTGTCAGATATTGAGGATTATGACGGTCGAACGCCACCGTCAAATATATGACGATATCCCTATTGCAATTGATAGCAACAGTTAGTTCTATCTGTGGAAGACCACCGTCAAATAGTAAGACTCTTGGCGGTGGAGCCCTACCGTCAAAATGTAACAATAGGGAGTTGCTAAGCATGCTAAAAAATGACTTTCTCCCGAACTTACTTACAAAAATGGGTGTTACTGAAAAATTTTGGGGTGCTGAAAATTATCACCCGTTCAAGTTTTGCCAAAAGAAAACAGAGAAGTTGAATTTAGAGCAGACAATGTACAATCCAAATTTAACTCAGATGAGGCAAGATTCATCAAAGTGATTCATACGTGAAGTGAAGTCACGTGGAGCCTGCTTGCTTTCAGTCAACAATACCCCCTTTGCTTTCCCTCGTCCCTCCCGACCACTTCTCTCTCTCTCTCTCTCCTCCCAACCGCCTCTTCTCAGACCCTCATCCCCACAACCATAAATGGTTGCCACCGCCATGGAGACCGTGCCACCCTCCGCCTGCTTCCTCGCTGTCCTCCCGACCACTCCCACTACCCCTGGGCTGAGACAATAAGCCTGCACGTGAAGGCCCAATGATTTGTATTAGATCAATCCAATAAGCATGCACGTGATTGATCTAGTACAAATGATTGGGCCTGCACGAGCAGACTTATTGTCTCGGCCCGGAGGTAGTGGGAGTGGTCAGGAGGACGGCGAGGAAGAGGGCGGCATGGGATGGCTTGACCTCCATTGTGGCGACAACCATTTATCGGGCGTGGTCGGGATGGACGAGGGAAAGGAAAGGGGGTATTGCCGTCTGAAAGCATGCAACTCCAAGGAATGTCATATCAATATCGGTAAAATATCAATTGAGACAAAATATTGAAGATATTGTGTAAAAAAATATCGGTGGTTTAAAATTAATTTTTACCACATATTTTCACGATATGACTTCTAAAATGAATTATACTAATTTAGACAAGCATAAATTTTAAAATATGCATAAAAATACATATATAATTCAAAATGTGTTTGCGTTTTAAACCCGTTTCCTTCCACTTGCATTGGGTGTGAAACAAATAGGAAAGTTGATTTTTTTCTCATTATTAATGTTTGAATATATTTTTATTGGTGCCTGAAAAAATATCTAACACACTTTTCGGATTGATCTAAAACAAATCATTGGCCTGCACGTGCTGAGCATGTGCGTTCTTGTTGTGTGTATACATACAATAGGGAATCCAAAATTTTAACTATGGCAGTATAAAAATATCAAGTCTCAAAGAGGTTTTTTTATGAGTGACAGTTAGAACAAATATGTTCTCACAACGATAAAGACTCGCTTAAAGAAAAAAATAAGGAGAAGTAGAAGAAGTAGAACTTGAGGCTTGAGTCACACTAGTTCTCCTTAAGGAATATTGACCTTCTATTGGCTAAACAATTTGTTAAAAGGCCTCAATTTCATTATCCTCCTATGATGAAGCATACCTTATGGTAGTGAACTCCTAACAATGGAGGACACACCAAGATCACTCTTTGATACAAAGCTGAGAAGTTGGCACTCTCATTTAGAACACATACAAAAACATTAAAATTAGCTTAGAAAGCCTCAAAATATACAAGGGTGTGGGAGACGTAGCAGATTTGGACTTAATTATAGTCAAACTAATCATTGAAAGCTCTTTGGAGGGCCACAGCCATGCTCTCGTGAAAACGGAATTAAAAAAACATCTTGGTGATCGATCCCACCTCATGGCGATCGATCACCTCTTTGTTTTTAAGATAAAAAAGTTCTAGGATTGAGTCATTGACTCTAGATAATATACTAAGTTGGCCCTATTAGAATCGCCTACCCCATATATTTATATTGCACCACTAGATTAAAATCTGATTGTTGGCCCTAATTAGATCAGAAAGAAAAAAGTTTGAAAGTGTAGTTGACAAAATTGCATCAATTATATGTTATGTGCCAATCATCAAATAGCGTTAGTTTACAGATTTATGTGCCAATCATCAAATTTGAAAGTGTAGTTTACAAATTAACTGTCATGTTCAAAGTATTATGTGGGCTGACTGTGCCTAATTTGATCTGCACACTACTTATAGACGAATGTACCTTGACATTGCCTGCTTCCTTCATGGCATCTATGAGCTTGAGCTGTAGCAAGATATGGTGGCTTCTAATATAGGGCACCCCGGCAATTGCACATATGACTACGTCAACTTGTTTCACAGCATCGACAAGGCTCCGGTGATCAGAGAATGAACCTAAGACAAGATGGGCACCTTGCTCCTTAAAGGATAGGAGCATTTGCAGCTTCTCAATGTCAGTCACACCCAATTCTCTCCTTTGGAGGACAAAAGTTGGATGACCCTCTTTAAGGCTTGCCTTAACTATCCTCCTCCCCAAGTATCCAGTTCCCCCCACCACTAGCACCCTGCTCTTCATCTCAGTCTCAAATGTCATGGCTGTGGTTTTCCGGACGGAGAATGGAACTTCAGCTGTAAAGTGCGTTGGGCTTCAGCCATGGTATCTTATATATATATATATATATATATACATATATATATATATATACAACTTCTTCACCAACCTAGTGCTTGTTTTCTACAAAGTACTAAGTACAGATATTGTGGAAATCCCATGAAACTTCTTCACCAACCTAGTTCTTCTTATCTACAATGTGCAGATATTATACAAATAGTCGAAAACATGTGCTTTCAACTACTAGAATGCCACAAGAGTAGTTATCACAAGTCGCATGTTTATGCACAGTTATCACAAGTCACATGTTTAGGCATGTATGACATCGGTATTTGAGAAAGGAAAATGGTATTTGTACACCGGAACCTGCACTTCAAAACCTATATGTTTATTGGAAAGAGGAAAGTAGGCTCCTTTATTATTACAGAAGTAGTCGAAAACAAACATGTGCTAGAATGCCACAAGAGTAGTTATCGCAAGTCACATGTTTAGGCATGTATGGCATCGGTATTTGAGAAAGGAAAATGGTATTTGTACACCGGAACCTGCACTTCAAAACCTATATGTTTATTGGAAAGAGGAAAGTAGGCTCCTTTATTATTACAGAAGTAGTCGAAAACAAACATGTGCTAGAATGCCACAAGAGTAGTTATCGCAAGTCACATGTTTAGGCATGTATGACATCGGTATTTGAGAAAGGAAAATGGTATTTGTACACCGGAACCTGCACTTCAAAACCTATATGTTTATTGGAAAGAGGAAAGTAGGCTCCTTTATTATTACAGAAGTAGTCGAAAACAAACATGTGCTAGAATGCCACAAGAGTAGTTATCGCAAGTCACATGTTTAGGCATGTATGACATCGGTATTTGAGAAAGGAAAATGGTATTTGTACACTGGAACCTGCACTTCAAAACCTATATGTTTATTGGAAAGAGGAAAGTGGGCTCCTTTATTTTGACGTGAACGATGAACCACACTTTGTCCTGTTCAAAAGCCAATTTGGAATATTAAACCAATTCTGTCAAGTCAACTATGCTTCAGAAAAATGCCAAAGAAGAGGAATAGAGCTATGCGATGGTGCAGGATCTTGATTACTGTGGGTGCAGCTTGAAGTTGAAAAAATCAGTTTTCAGGGTGAAAAATTAATGTTTTAGGTGTAAAAGACGTGAAATGTGTTTGGAAGGTAAAGGTGAAAATTGTTTCAATGGCGAGAATTCGTCAACAATTTTTACATTTCACCCTAAACAATGTGAAAAACCTAAAATAAAAAATAGTGAGCATCAACAGTGGCGGTAATCTTTTACAGCTGAAAACCATTTATTGCAGTCACCTCTCCTTCCGAGGTGACAAATTTCAACAGTGAAAAATTTTCGTCATAAATCCTTTTCAGCTTCCAAACGCACCCTACGTCTCATGTAAAATAATAACACAAACGTGTTTGCCATTTAGAACAGTGACACGTAGAATCCTACTGTTCTAGTATCTAACTGTTCCTTTTTTTTGTGAAATCCAACTGGGCTTATTATAGCTAAGATTAGGGTATTTTCATTTTGATTGGTGGTTCAATCTTCTTGTTAAGGGGGAGGACCAATGGCTGAGTTTTGATTATCGTGGACCACAGATTGAGTGGGGAGAATTCCCGGATCACCAATGTTTTTTAGGATTCACTATGTTTAGTAAACTAATTACACTGAGGCGGATATGCCAAAAATATAATTATATTACAGACCGGGGAAAAATCTCTCACGACTACTAAAACTATATTAAAATGACCTTTTTTTTAGCATTAGTCAAGGTGATTTTTCCACCACGCACAATATTTCTGAGTCACCTTATTTGCTAAACCATGCTTTTTGGGTTTTTTTGCCACTTACTTTTTTTAGTAGTTGTTTATGAATTTTTTTATTTTTTTGCGCAAAATGTTTATGAATATTTAAACACATATGCTTAATGCATACTTATGTCATGTAGTGATCAAAATTAAATGTATGCAAATGCAAAAACAACTATATCCAACTCAGTAAATAAATGTTGAGAAAAGTTTGAATGAGATCGCTCTCATATAACTTATATGAGGCCAATTCAATTTGTAACTGTTTGATCTTGATCTGATGACTACAAACAACTACAGAGAACTAACCTACCCACTAATTTAATATCCACCATCAGATCGGAATCTAACGACCCCAAAAGCTTGGCCACATGCTGCTTATATGAGAACGATCTCATGTAAACCATCCTCATAAATGTATGCATGCACAAATAACATCCAAATGTTCCAAATAGAAGTTTTATAATGTGATTGTGCAATGTGGAATCGTCTTCTTGGCCTCGAGCCCGAAACAAAATTGACAACTATGAAATGTGAGCTTGTAAAGTGCAGTACTTTAAGTGAAACTATTCTAATTAATTCAGCTCTGGGGAAGCAGTTTAAATTACACAATAGAAATAAAGTATGCATGGGAGTTTTCCACTTATAAATCCAATCGGGTAAACCATGCGACTGCTAAGAATTAATTAAGAATAGAGACTCTATCACCATTATGAGGCTTCCTCTCAATCCTAATGGCCACAATACTTACAATCAGTACGACCTTCTCCTGCTGAAGTGCAATAGCCACATAGGAGAACCATGACTTCTTGGATTCTACACAAGCTAGATCGACACCTCCCTGGTGGCCTGCCATTAAAGGGACATGGCCAGGCCGTTGTACCTTACAGTTTCTCCCAGGCGAGAGAATTGCGGCATGGTAAGGGGCACATTTTTTGTGCAAAAAATATGGTGCCCCCGCAAATAATGGGCCCCATACAGTTCTGCAGGCAGTTTAAAACTATGAAAAAAGTAATCTTCCATAACCAAACTCTAATTCAAAATCCCATGGAGCTCCTCATCCAATGGGGGCCCGGGCAAGATTTCATTTTCCTCGAGGATGGATCTGATTCTTTCCTTCTTAGGGTGTTCAGCTTCTTATGGAATAATCTCAACATGCACTCTGATGTGCACAAATAAGCGGATCTCACTGTGAAATATATTATCGCATGCAAATGAGTTCACAAAAGTCAAACACCCAAAGGCTGATAAACATAGGCACCGTGCAAATACAAGTACAACCATTACAGTACGAGAACCCCTTCATTTCCACGTTTAACAAATTAGCAACCATCTTCCCTCGGTAATCAGCCAAAACAACAAGCCTTCCCTTAGCTGCGTAACTGCAATAATCAAGCCATACATTCAAGTACCTTTTAGCCTCTAGTGTTGCACCAGCCAATTACGGTTTGCAATCTGTGACCTGCAGCAATCATAGAATTTTGTCGTACTAATACATTGTTACAAATCCAGACTTCATGCAGTGGAAATTCCACACAAGTCAAGCTCTCCTTCTCCGCCAAGAAAGGCAATGACAGCCATTATAGTTTTGCACCGGCAATTCAGAAGGCCTCCTCAGTCCTGGCAGTACAACAAAGATTTATGTGGTCAACACTTTCCATATGAAGCAGAAGTTGAAAACAAACGCACTTACACAACATAAAAAATTAACAGAATGCATACATTTGTAGAAAGCAAGCAGAAACTAAATGTCAAAACGTAAGAAGGAAAAAGACAAGAAAAAAGAAGAGCGACAATTTCAATCCACATATATGAGCAGATTAGACTCTACATGCATGTTAAGCTGGAGGTCAATAGAGGACAAAACAAAATGCTACCGAGCTAGTAAAAAATAAAGAAATATTACACAAGAGATAGGAAAAACCTGTTCAATTGGGGTTGGATTGTCATTATCCTGCTGATTACCACTACCATCTTTTCTTGATTCAGCATTTGCTTCAGACTGACCATCTGTATCCATCCCGTCAACTTTTTCTTCATTTGCAGCATCCATCTCATCACCTTCGTCATCAACTGCAGCTACGGTCATATTACTAGAGGGGATCTGTAGATCTGCAGGTAATTGTCCTGTTTTTAAAGCCTGTTCTCGACAAATGTATAGTCAGGAAAGATTTTCATAAATAGAGTAGTTCCATAACGAACACTTGCTTAAAAAGGACACTCTATATTATACCCGTTACAGCCAAAGTCAATTGAGAGAGTACATCAGAAAATAAAATGTGACTTTCATATTTTTGGTAAACAGGGATTGTACCTGTTCGAGCCTGGCAACTTCCTCAAGTGTTTGCGAATTCACAATGGCAGCCTACAGAAATAATTCAGTCACAAATATAATGCTACTAATCAGTAAACAACACAAGGAAAAACAAAAATTTGCTATAACAGTAGTTCACCAAGTACTCCTGAAGTAAAAAGAATAATGAATTGATTAAGCAGCTTACAAACCACTTTTTCTTATAAAAGCACTTCTAGATGCGAAATTATCTAAGAAGTGTTTCTTAGAACAATGCCAAATACACCCAATATCATAAAAACTGAAAAGATATAAATCATCATGAAAGCTCACTATAAAATTTGCTGCAAGAACAATAAAGAAATGTAATTTTCTACTGCCATATATACATTATCTTCAACTGATTACAGCCCCTCTTAGCACATTACTTGGTTGCATTTAAAAAATTAACCTACATAGTGAGGTCCTTTGGAGGACCACCACAACTTCAACGTCCAGCAGTAATTTTCATATTGACAAAATGTAAACTGGACTTTCATGGTAAATTATAACTCATCTGTAACTTAATTTAATCCAACTAACTCAAATCAACAACACGGAGTCTATATCATCTCTTGAATTTGTCAAAACAGAATTGAGATAAAGAAATCATGCTAATCAGTACAGCTTTTTGATAAATACCCATCCCCAAGAAGCCTCCATCACAAGTACAATACATAGAATTTCAATTTGATAGCAGGAACTTTTCTCCAAGTGCAAAACAAACTGCCAGAAACATGTATCTCGCTGCTTCAATATCATAGAGAAGGCCCTGGAAACATTCAACAACAATGGGCAACCGGCATATAAAAACAATAGAAAACAGACCACCAGTGCCTCATGAACCTTCCTTGTCCCTTTCTTTACAACAATAAATGGCGACTGAAACCCCTACCTTTGTATTATTATTTCTATTCTTCAAAATCAAGATCCCCCTTCGTTACCATCATTACCAACATATTTTATTTTAATGACAAAAACGTTAGTACGTGACCAGCATCTAATCAAGGTCCAATGATGCAAGCACGCAAATACCTTAATGGCAATAATTTGCTCTGGTGTGGGAGCAAGAGCCTTAGGTGCTTGTTCTTCCTTTGGCTTCTCAGAAGCATTTGGAACTTCACCCGGAGTAAATGTCTTCGCTGATTCTTTTTTGACCTCCTCTTCTGCTTCTTTTGTAGAAAACAACCTTTCTGCCTCATCCCTCTCCTGAAAACATAAAGTTATATAGCAACAATAGATAATTCAAGCAACTGACAAACATATAATAGCCTTTCTTCCTCATCCTCTTGTACACATAAAATTAGATGGGAAAAATAATTAACTCAAACAACTAGAAAAAGGAACTGGAGAACTGAACGGCAAGTCACCCCGCTTTACATGTGTAAAACAAAGTTTAAGGGTGCGTTTGGATACTGATATTCATAAAATTAGATGGGAAAAATAATTAACTCAAACAACTAGAAAAAGGAACTGGAGAACTGAACGGCAAGTCACCCCGCTTTACATGTGTAAAACAAAGTTTAAGGGTGCGTTTGGATACTGATATTGAAATGTGAAAAAAAATGTCAGCCTGAAAATAATCAAGGTGATTTTTCCTCATTGGTGAAAACCCGTTTGGGAACCTGAAATTAATCATATTTTCAGCCTTTTCTCGTCAGCATGATTCTCATTCGAATGAGAATCAATATTTTCACCCCTGAAAGGGGTGATTTGCTGATTTTTATCAGTTATCAACAACAGGAGTGAAAATCACCCCTTTCAGTTTTCAAACGCACTCGACCCTGATAGGTGAAAATTTTCACCTTTCTCCATCAGTGGCTCCTATTAGCTCAATCAGTATCCAAACAATTTTCAGCATTTTCACCCCCTTTCAGCGTAAAAAATTTCTTATTTTCAGTATCCGAATGCACCCTAAGAAATATGTCAGAAACACCTAAAGGAATCATTTTCTTAGCCACTTAGACATTTATTGAGCACTATGAGTTGGTCTGTCATCACCATTTTGAGCTGGAGCTCTTCCTAAAATGTAAGAATGTCATTCTATGTTTCAACATAAAAATATCCAGCAAGTCTAATTACGTCCTAGAAACAAGAGAAAAAGTTACCAACATTTCAGATACAAAGCACAAAGAACAAGTAACATAAAAGGTCAACCGACACTAAACAGCTTCCAGGAGGAACTTATATGTCTAGAAATTAACAAAGGATTTTTTAAATAGAAAAAGCATCGAAGACATCTACACACAATCCCATAAATGTTATTTCTCCTTCACTCCTATAAAATTCAAGACCCTCATAAGAAAAAAAACGTTAAAACAAATTATGCCAGGGCTAATTATCAACCTATAAGCCATCACCAAAATATTTAATCCAAACATGTATCCAACAAGCAAAACAACACTAGCACACAACCCAGATATCATCTCACCTTCTGCTTCACCTTTCGGAAGTCTAACAACCGGAGGTGTTTCAGTTTGTGTATCACATATAACCTATAGTTGGGCTTCTTAGTAATATTGTTGTCCAGGAGACTAAGGAATTGTAGTTTGGACAAAGATGCAAGGGGATCAATCTCCACCAAGTTTACAAGTCTGTTGTTAGTAAGTATCAAGGTGTGCAGCTTTGGTAAGAATTCTGTAGGCACCAAGGCAAAAACATGTTAGGATAACGCCTATGTGCATACACTACCCAACACAAATATGACTGAGTACACTTACCTCCAATATTAGGACTAATACGAGTGATTCTGTTATTGTTTATCAGCAAAGTACCAAGACGGTTTAGGTAAGGAAAATTCTCCAGCTTCACAATCTCATTATCGGACAAATCAATTGTATCAAATTGGTCCTGTGTAGTAAGATAATAAGTACATTTGGGAAAAGAGAGACACTCTAAAGCTGAGATTTCCAGCATAATTCTATTGACTGTAAAATCAGAACATTAATTAGATACCGACATTATGTCCACTAGCCAAGAATATATAGACTATACTCATGTTCTCAAATAAGAAGAGGCTACCGCCTAAATTGTGGTAAAGCTTATCATAGTGATGAACAATTGCAAATATGTGAAGCATCAAATTCGAATGCATATATTGCAACTACCAACCGTCTGAAATTTAACAGAATGAACTGGTAATTAGCAGAATGAACAGGTAGTATCACAATTTACTTGACAAGGAAAAAATTTGAATAAAGAACTTGTGCAGATTCCCTTTGTTTCGCTGCATTTTACTAGTCAAGCTTTCTAGTGATTGAGAAATTAAATTAACAAAGGGGGGACCTGAACGATCTATGAAATACAATGTCAGGCAATTTTTTCCAAAAAATTCACTGAAATGAGCAATGATCATAAGCACATCAATTAAACACATCTCAACCAATAACTGTGGAATAGATTTTCATGTATACACTAAAACTGATGATCATGCAAATTGTATCCACTTTAACTCCATATAGAATTTCAATAAAATGGCATTAACATGAAGAGAAGGCATATACATTATACATGTCAAATGTTACTATCATTGATGAATACAAAGACAAGAGATATCATTTCAGATATGCCTTCGCTACGGAACATTGAAGAAA
Source organism: Houttuynia cordata (assembly GCA_039654745.1). Taxonomy (NCBI): domain Eukaryota; kingdom Viridiplantae; phylum Streptophyta; class Magnoliopsida; order Piperales; family Saururaceae; genus Houttuynia; species Houttuynia cordata. The sequence continues at coordinate 2,071,782 of CM077506.1, forward strand.
ACTGTGTAGTTTTAAAATGTTAAGGAATTCTTTAACATGTTATGGCCTTATGGGCTTGTATGAAAAAGATAAAAGGTTGAACAGATGAGAAATCTAACCAACAAGTTGCTCAAGGTAGAAAGAACCTCAAAATAGCGAGGACGAAAGTAAGACAAGATGAACAATGCATCTATACAGTTTATGAGAGGGTTCAGAGAAAAGTGGAAAAGCAGAACCTGTTCAACTTACAAAACCTTAAAAATAGACACATATTACTGTAAATTTGTGCTAAAGCCTAACAAAATTTTAATGACCATGAGAAAATATGGGTTCTAACTATGATTCAGTCAACTTAACCAAAAAAAACCTATGAACCAGTAAATCTCGATGATTGCTGTAAATAGAAAAGAAAAACATGAAGTATAATAATCATATATATCAAGATGAAGAACTCCGACAAACATTTTCCACTATTACGTACTTATGCTTTACTTTAGAACTCAAGACCACATTCCAATTTGAAATGTGGCCTTAAAAACTGTAAAGCATAAAGAAATGAAGAAAAAACATGAGCTGCGGTTCCTATGTTTTCATTCACATAGTTGCTACTTTACATATCAGCGTTTGTCTAAATTCAACAACCGTTCACACAACCACATAAGAATCAGCTAAAGAGAGAATGGCAAAGGAGTTGAACAGCACCTACTGTAGCTAATTTTCAACACCTAACTTGAAAACCCAGCTTGAAAACACAAAATGCATGACCATAACCACAATCTACACGAATCAGAATAGAAAATTACACATAAAAAGGTATCAAGGATACAGAGAATACTTATGAACAGTTCACAATCACTAACCACATAAATGAGAATGAAATGGACATCAAATTTCAAAAGGTAGCCCCTCACCTCAGTTGCACCCAAGTTCTCAATAACCGGAATCTTGCTCCCTGCACCACACAATTTCCAAAACAATCCTAAGTAACAATGCCTACCAAGAAAGAAAAAGCACAAAAAGAAAGCATTGCAGCAGAATATGGTGAGAAAAAAGAGGAGAAAGACAGGGGCTTTATGGGTGAGAAAAAAAACCTCTCAAGTCGAGCTCGCGGTCGCTGACGGCGTTGAAGAAATGAGGGCATTTCCAGATCAAATCGGCCGTCAGCCTCACCATTGTTGACCTCGTCCCTTAGCTGCTGCAGCTAAAATAGAGCATCTCAGCGCATGGAGATGCTTTTAGGGTGAGCAATCGGACGTCCCCATCGTTCCGTGTCTGGATCCGATTGCTTACCCGTTTCTCTAGAATTACTATTTCCATTCCATATGAATTGTCTGGATTTTAGAAAAAACTGTCCTATAGTAATTGTCTTATTTTACGGTGTCTCCTGACAAGTACTGCCTCTCTCCAAAAATATGTGAGCTCGTTAGAAAACAAAACTGAATTTTTGGATGGAGGGAGTAAAATTTTGGCGATGCCGGCCAAGCTAGCCGTCCCTGAAACTATGGTGCACCGGTCGATGGGCTGCTTCAATTGTACCATGCCATCACTCGATTCTTCCCTACATGTCGATTTTGCTAAAAGAAGTCTATAATAGATGCAATAAAACAACACAAAAGAAGTCCTTACACCATAGGGGGAGGAACTCTCAAACCACACAAGCTCGAGCCCTAACGACCATAAACATATGACACAACATAGATGGGTGCACAAGTGTCACGGCCTGTCTTTTTAATTCATTTATTAAATCAAGTGTCACTAGAAAATGAGAAGATATTTCCTCTACATGATCGATAATTAAATCAAATTCAATGACTAAATATTTAAGCTGTGATAACTGAGGTTCACAAATATTGATACAAAACCATATATACATATAATAATAACATATGCAAAGTCAATAAAATACACGCAAGTCTTTAATGTGCAAGTCAAAATAGTTGATGCCCATGCCTCATGCCCAATCGTCAAACATGAGATGCTAAGTGAAGCTAGTCCTCTCTTGAAAAACTTGCATTATCACAACACAATAATTAATATCAATAGTTGCATTAACATGTTATGCAGCCTATTAGAGAATTTCACTTAATTATTTTATTACTCATTCAAGTAAAGTATTTTATTTTTTATCATATCCATATTTAATAATTAAGTTTTGCCTAATATAGACATACTTATTGAATATCATAATTACATGACAGACAACACGAAAACATTGTGACTATTACTCTCGCACATTGTGACTATTACTCTCGCTCATGCTGTAATCACAGTATGCCCTGAATCCTCAAAGGTGAATGCCTCGCTCAATCCTTACCCCAGAAGTTATCATGGGTCTAGCCCCTGGAAAGGGTCTGTGTAAGATCCCTCATCTTGAACCGGTTTATTTTAGTATGTGTATCAGTTATCGTGTGGTTTAAGCGTTTTCAGGTTAAATTTAGTGATTTTCAAAAATAAATGGGTTTATAAAGGTTTTAATCAAAACCAACTTCACAATCATGAGTTTTAAGTGATTTTTTATCAAACCTGAATTTTTGGGATTTTCTGATACTTTCACCAATTTTCTGAAAAATAGGGTTTGGCGGGACCCGGTGAGCCCCACCGCCAAAATTAGGTTTTTGTAACAAAAATGCCCCAGACATTAAAGGAAGATATTATAAAAAATTTCAGAATTTTTTTACACCTAATTTCGAATTAAATTGCCAAATTTTCGAATTTTAGCCAAAAACTCTATTTCTACCCCACATTTTACTTAGGTTTACCCCAACCTTTTCTATAAAAGGAAAGTATTGTGCCCTTTTCCAAATTGGGAATAGGCTTGGCGGTGATTTGGAGCCTCATCCCCATTAGGCTTGAAAAGGAAAGGATTAAAGTTAAATAGCTTAATCTCTCCTTATTTCTATAGGGTTTTTCTTAAATATTTCTTAATCTTGATTTCTCCATTATTTCAATCCATTTTGGAAAGCATAAAAACTACTGTTTTATATCTCTTCTCCAAGCCCTAATCTTCAAAATCTTGTTTTTATGTTTCCAAAACTTTAAATCTAAGGTTTTCTTTTGATATTCAAGCTAAATCGAGATTAGTGGTGTATTAACATAAAATCATATTTTTGGAAGGTGCTGGAGGTGATTGAAGGTTTATTTTCATCAAGTCAAGGTAATGAGTTCTTTAATCGCAGCTTTGGGTAGAAAATAGTTTGTTTTCATGACTTGATTTCAATGGGTTATGCTTAATAGGGCTCTAATGGTGGGTTTATTAAATGCTAATCTTTTGTGATGATTTATTGGGGTTTAGTTTAGAATGATGTATGTATATGTTCTGGAAAGTTTAATGAATTTTTTATAATGTTTGAGACCATGAATGAGGATTTTTAGTGTTTTAATGACGTCTCAGTTTTAAAAATTTCGAAATGGAGAAGAAGCCGAGCGATCGATCAGGTTTTCTAGCCAATCGATCGGCCAAATGATCGATCGGACTTCTGACCGATCGATTGAATCTACTGGCTGTCGGATTACGTTGTGAGCCGATCGATCGATCGGGTCTTCTGGCCGATCGATCGGGTTCAGCCAAGAGATCGATCGGGATTTAGCCGATCGATCATATCTACTGGTTATTAGATCGCTGCCTTCTTGCCGAGTAGCTGGCGATCTATCGCTGGCTTCTGGCCGATCGATCGGCAAAGCGATAGATCGGGCCTTCTTGGTGATCGATTGTATCTACTGCCATTTTTGAACAGTTGTGCTTAATTATTTCAACAATTTTACTCCATTTAATGTTCCCAATGGTGATGGAAGGTGTTTTAGGTTGAAATGAGATTACTAGAGGCATAAAATTGATGATGAAATATATGGATTAAGCTAAGTGTTGTTAGTGATAGTGTAGCACATGTTGATGATAACGTATGTTGATATTGAAATTATACCATGATGAAATTCTTATGATTAAAGCATGTTTTCAGCAAGGACATTATGTTGTAGACTATGTGATGTGTTCTCTCATGCCTAGTATAGTTTATTGAGAAATGATGTGACCATGCTATGGATTAAGGTATAGAAATGAATCATGGTTGTATGAGTGAGTTTTCGACTCCACATGTTGGATTTACGTTTTATGGTGGAATTGCTTTGATTTCAGTTGAGAATCGTGGTTTTGAATGAGATTAAGCATGTGTATATTATCTTATGAGTTTACATCAAAGCATGTACCAGGTAATTAGAATGTGCATGAATACACACACATGGGGAAGTTTATCATGAAATGGTAGTTGATATATGCTTTGATTATGATGCATGAGGGGATGGATTGGGAGCACGTTCTATGTGTTGGAACCAACGTAGGTCTTACTCACAAATGTACCATGATATCATGCATCATGTATCGGACTTCATGGATGAAGCTTTATCGTTGTTTGACCAGAATTGATCGATTGTATGCAATGCTTGAGATTGCTTGTCAGATTAATCGATCAGTGGATTAATCGAAACTTGGTTGGTTTGAAAGGACACATTTTTTATTTTGACCCTTCGTGGGACAGGTATACTCCCCGGGTTGAGTTGAGCTGAAATGAGGCTACATTGAGATATATGGGGGGCGAGTTGTGTACTTACCTTGCGGATGAGATTATTGAGATTGTCATCTGGACTTGAGCATCCAGAGTGGTACGCTTCGTGCACCAGCTACCACATGTTCTAGGGTTCTCTGTGTGAGAATTCGGGCTCTCCCCCACTGCAGGAGATGTCCCAGGGTGAACACACATGCTCTAGGTTCTCTGTGTGAGAATCGGATATCCTTGGCCAGGATCGTCTAGGGCAAGCAGCTTTAGGGGCCGACACCCCAATCTTCTTATATTTCCTATGTGGAAATCAGACCATGATACGCCTTCGTGGCCTTGATTGTATCCTGCCTTTGTGACAATACTGGTGTTACTCCTTGATGGAGGCATTCACCATTGTGTTGATACATGCTTATTGTGACAGTAATGCATGACTGTACCATGTGTTGGTTACATTTGATGTGCAGGGTGAATTGATGAGATGTGAATGCCTGATTAAGATGAAAGCATGTGAATGAGATATCATTGTGCAGGATTATGTGTTATGAGTGCATGATATGAAAGCTTGTGAATGAGATATTAATATGCAGGATTATGTGTTATGAATGTATGATGAGAAAGTATATGAATGAGAATGGCATAATCATGTCAACTATGGATCTATATTTGCTATGTTGTGAAATCATTATGATTCTTGATTTTACCGATTGTATCAAAACTATTACTGAGTTTTATACTCACCCCCCTTTCCTTGTTTTGTTTTGGGGCTGCGTGGTGTGACACGCAGATGGACAGGATCTTCTGTTTGAGGAGCGATCAGAGAGAGCTTGGGATTAGGCGTGGAGGCCTTTAGACGGGGTTATCTTTTCTGTTGTACTCTGTTTAGTATGGAACATGGTGATTGATGATACTTATATCAGACTTATGTTTATAATCTTTTCTAGATCGTTTTGTTTCAAGCCCGGTGTGTTGGCTTAGGATTCGAGTTGTGGGTTTAATGACTTGTGGACAATTTTAGACTTAATGTCCTCTTTATATCTCCTTATTTACTCTTGCTCAAAGTGATGTGCAACTCTGCTTTTGCAACCGCCCCTATGCGGGGCGTAAGACTTCCGCTATATCTCTTTAAACGTCACCCCCATGCGCCGGTTCGACTCTTGGACCGGGTTCGGTTCGGATCGGGCAGTGCCCGGGGTGTGACAGTCTGACCCACATCAACTCTTGGACTCGATGCGATAGGAGAGTACAGGCGTCCAAGATGTTAACGCTTCCAATGTGCACAACAAAACCACATAGTTTTTTAACTTTTTGGGTGATTGCAAAGCTTCCGCAAAATCCATGGGGAAGATGCAAAACAACATAAGTCCAACCAGTTGGAAAGTAGTTCTCATCAGGTACCACTATACTATATCTATGAACTCCAGAGGGGACCAAGATCACAACTCCTTCGAGATTACAACTATAATCCTAAAAAGGTAAACACCTTAACTCTTTTAAGCTTTTGGTGTAGGTGCAGAGCTTCCACAAAATCCATGGGGAAGATGCAAAATAGCATAAGCCTAGCCATTTGGAAAGTAGTTCTCATCATGTACCACTGTACTATGTCTATAAACTCCGGAGGGGATCAAGATCACAACTTCTCTCGGATCACAATTATAATCCTCAACAGGTAACCACCTTAACTCTTTTAAGCTTTTGGTGTAGGTGCAGAGCTTCTCTAAATTCATAAGGAAGATGTAGAACAACATATAAACTAAAACCGATGGCTCAATGGCCAATCAGGTTATCTCTCCTCTGGCTAAATAGCCTATCAAGTCATCTGATTAGAAGTCACACTCACTTTAGAACTGACTCCATATCTCAAGGGTATTTTAATCTTTATTGTGTTTAAGTTCTTCCCAAACCTCAATCTTAGCCCACAACATCGTCACTTTATCATCTATAATAAAATGATTAAGTCTCTAAACCTTCTAGGTTTATTAGTCAAGTTTCTTTATCCAAGAGGTCCACAACCATTAGTGAATATAATATATATTAGGGAACAAAGCCCATATACATAATAATATAAAGCTTTTATAGCCAATACATCAAGTTGACCTCAAAATCTACATTATCAAAACCCAAAATTATCAAAATAATCTATATGTACTATGTTGAGTATCTATGTACCATTATGCATAATTTAACGTTGGCAATAGTGTTTAATTGTCAATTATAATGGGTTGAACAAGGTTTCTACTTCGGTTCAGGTTTCGTTCCCTATTCATTGTCCATGTCCTGATCACTATTCATGTCTGGGTTCACATCCATGTCCGTATCCCAAATCATGTCTAGGTTTACTATCCATGTCTGAGTTTATGTCCGTATTCACTAACAGTCTGGATTTGGTTTAGGTTCTTGTTGGGTTCCCGTTGCCCGACCCGCATGGGGTCAACGCCTCCATGGGGTTCTGCTTTGGGAACCCTCGCACGGCAGCCGCCACGCCGCTTGATTTGACAGGGGGGCTCCGGCCATGGCCACGGGGCAACCCCCTCCATCCAATCCTTCCAACCACTTCCTAACATGCAATCACCTCTGTTGGGCCTTGCCAATAGCTGGGCAGCAGAATAGTGACAGGCAAAGTCTACCGCTGCTACCACTCGCCGCCTTTCACTGAGCTCTGCTGGCCTCTGCCTAGCACCTCCTTCCTCTCCTCCACCTTCCTCACTGTTTACTCAAGGTCTGGGCAGATCTGGTGGATGCTCCCATAGTCATAGGCTATGGTTGGGCTCTGCCCATCGCCGCCACTGTTCTTTTCAGCCTTGCCGTTTCTCACTTCTATGCCTTCTTCCTCGGTTGTCTGTGGTCCAATAGACCTATGAGAAGGTAGGTTGCAGCAACAATGCCTTCTAGTTGTGCCACGACATGTTCCCTGGGCCTCTGGTTTAGCCTGCCCATGGTCTTGGTGATCTATACATGAAATATGCATTTTATTATCTCCTAAACTTATGTTTATGCTGATTTTTGATTAGAATAACTACTACTTTAATATAGTTTTTGGTTTTTGTAGGAAGCAAGAGTAATACATAGAAATGAGGAGAAAAGTAACTCGAATGGTTAAATTATCATAACTTCGTGTACAAAGGTCGGATTGGACTGATTCAAGTCTCATGTTAAATTTCAAGAAGTCAGCTTTCCAACTTTGTGTACAAAGGTCGGTGGATTCTCTGCCTTGATATTTCTCCATATTGATTAAATCTCAGTTAGATTAGATAAAGTCCATTGCTTTCTTTAGAATTAATTAAACTACATCTTTTTCTTCTCTTGAATTTGGTAAAAGATTAATCCGTCCCTGAGGTTCGACAACCCTTTAATACTCGCCGTAGTACAATTGCCTTGTGTACTTGCAAGGGTTTATATTTAAACGATCAAGTTTTTGGCGCCGTTGCCGGGGACGGCACAATAGTTTACTAAATTCTTAGCATAGTTAGTGTTAGAGTAGTTTAGTGAGTCTTAACTTAGATTATTTGTCAGTAGCTTAATTTGTGTTTTTCTTTCTTTTTTGTAAGGTTAAGAGAAGACGTACCCCTTCCCCTAGTTTGCATTATCTTATCCTTCCCTTTTTAGATTAACTTGTGTGTTTGGTGTTTTTCTTTTCTTTCTGTGACTGCATATTGTGCTAGTTGTGGCTATTAGGACTGCTAGTTGTTGATATCTAGGACTGATGATTGCTAGTTGTGGATATCTCGAGTTGATTTTTTGATTTGTGGATGTGTGATATTTTGGTTCAGTTGATGAATGCTTGGTGAAGAAATGTCTCCACTTTTCTATGGATTTAGCCATGAGAACCCATATAGGAGCTTTAATGATTACTGTTCTTCACACACACCTAATCCCCTTCCTTATGAAATGCCCTACCACCCACGTCCCTTATATGCTGATACTTACAACCATGGTTAGGATAATCACTCTAATTTTGGGAGTGGCACATCTCCCTACAATACACAACTCCTTATATGTCGGAACCATGTGCCCTCTGTTTAAGTCCTATTCATACCCCAGTGGAGTGCCCTTTGGCCCATGAGTACCCTGATTTTATAAGAAAATATGTGAATGAGGCCCAAGGTCTTCATAGGTGGGAGGATCATCCTAACAACCCTTGGGAGCAACCCAACCCTGGGCCCACTCTTCATGAGGCCCTTAGACAAGATTTCCTAAGCCAACAACTACCTTACCAACCAGCCTCTAATCCTCAGTTTGGCCAAACCAATAAGAAACCATCCCTAGAAGATCAAATGAGCCAAATGCTAGCCACCCAATCCACTCTCCTCTCAGCTTTCAGTGCGCTGGAAGCCAAGATGGACACTATGATAGACACCAAATATAGAGAGCTGACAGGTGAGCTGAGTACCCATGCCCAGATTGTCCATTCCCACACCCAGGATCTTGCCCACATTGACATACAGTTAGAACAGCTAACACAGGCTATGAATATGAACAAAGAATGTATTTTACCTGTCGAGTCCCAATATCCGAAGGGCCAATTTTCTGATGAAGGGATCTATTTTTCCCCTGACTATGATGTTACATCCCTTAAGAATGCCCAAAGGTTTGACAATGAGCTTGAGTGGGCTTTACATAATGATCAAGAGGGTGTAGAAATTAAAGATGAAGTGAGTGTGTTGATAGAACCAAATTTTCAACCTTCTTATATATCTGAGGAGTTGCAGTCTACAACACTATTAACAGAACCTTCTATTCCTGAAGCACCATTCATATCTTGTCTAGATCAATCTAACTCTTTGTTTAATGAACATAACTTAGACTGTTTCATAGATAGTTTAGTTGATTCACTAATTAATGAAGCTTTCCCAATTGGGTTACTAGAAGAGGCCCCTAAGGCCAAAATGGTTGATGTGGGGGAGGAGGTTCCCTTTATATTAAAATTCTCTGATGACCTTCTTTCATGGTTAATGCAGGGACCCCTCTTTCCAAAGCTTCCACACCCACTACTCCATCCTTTTATTCCACGTTGTGCTCCATACATAGGCAACAAGGATAGGAGTGTGTGGGGCAATCATTTAATTGAACCAGGCTGAATTTTTGATGATCTAAACCCTGCAAACAACCGTGGCTCCGTCTGGCTGAAGACGTTAAACTTAGCGCTTGGTGGGAGGCAACCCACGTATTCAGGTGTATTCTCTCCTTTTCTTCTCCTTATTGTCTTATTTTTATTACCATTTTCATTAGGTTTAGGGGAGAGGATATGCTAATAAAAAAAAATCGAAGAATAGTAGATACGATCCATCGCTATCCGATCGACGCCTTATATTTGCGATCGATCGCACTGTGGTACATCGAAACAGTTCATCTTCAATCTAACAGGCGCTGTTTCTTGAGTTATAAAACGATCGATCGGAGAAAAATGCGATCGATCGCGGGTCGTCTTCCTCGCGCTTAAAATCCGAATGGTCGCGGCGAGAGAAATCTATTTCCGCTCGCTGCTGCCGTTTTCGACCCGTGTTTGAGCTGAAACTCCGGCCCCCGAAGGATTTTTGCACGTAGAATCCAGATCCGGTGTCTGTTTCCGTGATTTCCCACTCCTTTCATCGCAATCACTCCTTTTTCTTCCGGTAAGCCGAAACTTAAAAACTCGATTTTTCTTGGTTTCTGGTAGATATTGTTGTGATTACTCTCATGCATTCTCTTATAATGACTATTGCGATGCTTATGCATGATTTTTAGCTTCTAATTCTTCGATTTTAGGTGTTTTATTTCATTTTTAAGATTTTGTGTTCTTGCGGTGAACAGTGTTTTGCTATTAAAAAAACAAAAAATTTCGAAATCTGATTTCGAATCCCTTTCATGCATACTTCTATATTGATGATTGTGATTTATGTTATGCATGATGCTTCCTTTTGATTTCCTAAGTTTTCATAAATTTTTTTTATTTTTTTTATTTTTAGGAAATTTATTATTATTTTAAAAAAAAAACCGAAAATTGTGAAGTGGATCTGTTATTACATGCTTGCTGTGATATTTCAGTATTGCAATTACATGCTGCATATTCTTGTACCTTAATTGGATTTTCACTATTATCTTTGGTTTTCAGGTACAATGCCTCAGAAATCCGTTGGGGGTGAAGCTTCTTCATCACGGGGTGAAGCTTCTTCATCACGCCCTGTTCCTTCCACCCCTCCACCTGAACCTACTGCACGGCCACGGCCCATACAATATGAGAGGCAGGTGGTCCTGAACCCATCTATTCCTGATCTTCCGACTCAGAGGTGGATTGAGGACCGAGCGGATTGGGTGAACTATTTCACCCATATCGCTGCAAAAAGGCAGAATGCATTTGCGATGGTCCACGAGGACCCGGTTCGGGAATTCTATGCAAATGGCACCATTGAAGACAACGATAATCCAGAGCAGGTGACCATTCAGAGTGTTGTATGTGGTAAACCTATCCGGGTCCGAGTTGCCGATATTGCTAGTGCTATGGGGTGTGACCGAGGTACGATTCATCACCCTGATTTTAATGGATATCAGTTTCCTCCGTACCGGAATATCACAGGGCGATTGATGGGGTCTGCAGTCGGACCTGGGACCTCTACCTACCTGGCCGCCATTAGCATGCGAGCTGAGTTCTGCATTGCCTTTTTAATTCTACAGCATGATGTATGGTCGGCCCGGAAGGAGAAAGTCTACCGAACCATGACTGATTTACTCTATGTATTCGGCGACGATACTCAGTGCCGTGATCTTGACTTGCCTTCATTCGTCTTTGGCCGGATGAAGCAAATGATGGTGGGCCGAAAAGATGAGAGGTTACCCTATCCATACATTTTAGAGCGGGTATTTCTGACTCATGGGGTGCATTTTCCTGAGCATTCTCGAGTATCTCATGGATTGAGGCCCATTGGAGTGGATGCGTATAACCGTATGATGGGGCATACACGACGCGGGTGGCCACGAGCTCCCCGTCTTGAGGAACACGCGGAGATACCTGAGGGTGAGCCTGCTCAACCACCATGGGCAACGATGTAGCAGCAGATCAGCGATCTCACTAGCCATGTGCAGGAGATTTTCCAGTCCCAGCAGGAGATCCGCCAGTCCCAGCAGGAAATTCGCCAGCCCCAGCAGGTGCTTATGGACTCCCAGCATGCTATTACGGAACGTCTCGACTCCATAGTCGATTTTCTTCATGCATGGCGTTTTCCTCCAGGCGATGGTGATGGCAATGATCGGGATTTCTAGTCTACTTCCTCTGGTGTTTTCCTTCCTCTTTCTCTTTTCCCTTTTTATGATCATTGTATTTTGTCTTTCATTGTGCATTGAGGACAATGCTTATATTAGGTTTGGGGGAGAGGATGTGCTTCATTGTAAAATCAGAAAAGGAAAAAAAAAGAGTTAAATTTGTTTGAGTAGTTTTAAGTTGTTTGTTAGTATTTTTTGTTAGGTTTTGATAGTTTATCCCGTAATGATGCATGTTACAATTCTTGGGAGATTAATTTGCATTGGAAGTGTGAGTAAGTATACTGGAGGATAGATACACTTAACTGAGCATACCTTTCTGTTACAGTCCTCTTGGAACAGGTGCTTAAACTAAGAAAACTCACTCACACACACTAGTTACATAAAGTAATACCATCTAGAGATTTGTTGAATGCTAATCTACAGTGGGATGTCTTTAGTCATAGTCATTGGATGATGTGTAGTTATCTGTTGAGCTTAAAAGATCATGATAGATCATTTACTTGGCTATGGCAAGGGATTGGAACCGGAAATAGGTTGAGAGTATAATACAGCCTGGACAGAATAAAGATGTGCTGAAAATATGAATACTGAAAATAAAAATGTGAAAAAAATGAAAACAAAATGAAAGAAAGGGGCTGCTTGACTTTATAGGATTAACTTAGGCTGATGCTCGGGCCCGAAGCGGTCTCTTAAAACCTAATGCCCTAAGCCAAATTGGCTGGGAGTCATTGGCCTGAGTCATTGCTAAACCTAAGCATCTTGAAGTCAGGCCTTACACAGTCCTAGCGAAAGAAAAAAGAGAAAAAAAAGTCTATCGTGTATTATCCTCTCAAATCTAGAATGTTGGACCCGAAGGAGGCGCGCAGATCTGTGCTATCATGAACCTAAAGATTACGATGACTATGTAGATTCTGATGTTCTTTGGTTAATGGGTAACACTGGATCTGTATAAACAGAAATTTAGAATGTATTGCTACAATGTTCTACACTTTTACTATTTATATTATCATGCTATATAATATTGAGCAGAAATTTTCAAGATGAAAGTGTGGAATAAAACCACTTACTTGAGGGCTTCTATATTCCTGTAGATTATGAACCAAGTACATGTGGTTAATTCTTTTAAGTATTGTAGTTTGTATTTATCGGGATAATAGGTTCTTTGTTTTGCAATGTTTTAATTTTTGCTTTGTTTTTCCACTTAGGTTAATTAGATTAATAAATACATGTTTGTGGGTAGCATAGCTGCAAACCCTCACGAGACAGAACTCATCCTACTAGGGACATCTAGAGGTTTAACGGCTTGTTGCATACGCTCAATGCAATCGTGTTCCCTACGAAAGTGGTGTTTACTTTTCTGCATTAGTTCCTTTAATTAATTGTTTGATTTTATTTTGTTTTGTTTTGCTAGGGACTAGCAAAATCTAGGTTTGGGGGTGTGATCTATACATGAAATATGCATTTTATTATCTCCTAAACTTATGTTTATGCTGGTGTTTGATTAGAATAACTACTACTTTAATATAGTTTTTGGTTTTTGTAGGAAACAAGAGTAATACACAGAAATGAGGAGAAAAGTAACTCGAATGGTTAAATTATCATAACTTCGTGTACAAAGGTTGGATTGGACTGATTCAAGTCTCATGTTAAATTTCAAGAAGTCAGCTTTCCAACACCACCAACCACGCACAATTCGGAGTTCGGGACAGAAAGTTATAGCCATTTGAAGTTTATGAACAGTAACTACGATCGATCGGCTATTAATGCGATCGATCGCCAGAGCCGTAAAAGCAATGTATTGAAGGAAACGATCGATCGGAATCAAAACGATCGATCGTATCTACTGGAATTTTTGATCCACGCAAGATAGTAACTACGATCGATCGGTATCATACGGCGTCGATCGCCAAAACGATCGATTAGGGTAAAATAACGAAGGAATTGCGATCGATCGGACAGTGAACAATCGTCAATATGGAGCGATCGATTGCCGTCTATGGAAAACCGAAATAAGACCTATTTCGACTTGGATTTGGATGGGGACTTCGTGGTTTCTCTTCATTCTTATAAATAGGCCTTATGGGAGAACGTTTTGGACATTCAACCTTGGAGAACCAGAGCTTTATTGAAGGCTAGAGAAGAGGAAAAGAAGAGGTCTTTTGGAGCAAAGAAGAAGAAGGATTTATGACGATGGATCTACATAAACAGGCTTTTCTTTTCTCTCTTTCTATGTGTAACTAAATTCCTTGTCAAGGCTTGATGAAGCCCTAGATGTGTATTGCTATTCTTGATAGTTTAATTTTATAAAGCTGATTATGATTAATGCTTAATGCGATTTTATGAGTAGTCTTTTGAGTGCTTGATCATAGACTTGATTGATTGTTAGTGAAATTAGATATTGTGATTGATTTTATGCCCGATCAAGGATAAGATTGATTGCATTATAATAGAGTTGTGATTGATTCTATGCCCGATCAAGGATAAGATTGATTACACAATAATGGATGAACTTTCGTATCCGATCAAGAACGTTAGTGAATTCCTTAGTAATTCGTGTGTCCGATCAAGAACATGAATTACCATATCATGTTAACTTATACTTAATAATAATTGAGAGTAGTAATTGCATGTCTAGTGGTGGATTCTCTGCCTTGATATTTCTCCACATTGATTAAATCTCAGTTAGATTAGATAAAGTCCATTGCTTTCTTTAGAATTAATTAAACTACATCTTTTTCTTCTCTTGAATTTGGTAAAAGATTAATCCGTCCCTGAGGTTAGACAACCCTTTAATACTCGCTGTAGTACAATTGCCTTGTGTACTTGCAAGGGTTTATATTTAAACGATCACTTGGCAGATCTGGCGGGGGTTCTGTTGCCTCGAGCTCCACCAATGTCGCTGCCTCCGTGGGCACCAAAATACCAAATAAAATCATAAATATACATATATCAGTACAAGATCCGACCTTTTCTGTGCGATTTGGAGTTGATCTATGCACTCGTTGCCCACATGTCGAAAATTCTTATTTACCTGAATACCAAATATACAATTTATACGGCAAAAATCATGAATATTGCAACAAGTGTGAATTCCATTCCAAAATCCCTTTAGCATAGGGCAAACTCTATGGGGACTATGGAACATTGTCTCGGTGATATATCGTCGATATTGGTCCTGCTCCGAGAAAACGAGACAATCCAATCTTGTTTTTCGACTTGTTTTAAAATATCGTCGATATATTGGTTTCGGTTTGATATATCTGAATTTTTTTAAAAAAAATTCAACTTTCCCATTTGTTTCCCATCCTATGCCAAGTGGAAGGATACAGGTTTGAAATGCAAACACATATTTTGAATCATATACGTATTTTTATGCATATTGTAAAATTTATGCTTGTCTAATTTAGTATCACTCATTTTGAAAGTTGTATTGTGAAAATATATGGTAAAAACTAGTTTTAGACCACTAATATTTTTTTACACAATAACTCCAATATTTTGTCTCTTTGGTCGACTGATATTTTACGGATATCCGATTCGGCATTCCTTGGTGGAGACTGCAAGGAACCAATTGATTTTGACCATCCCCCACAGGATTACATTTTTCTTAGGAAAAGGCGAACATGCAGCATTAGTATGTTGTAGGATAGGTAACCGTCATATCATTGGGCCTCACATGATTTGATGGTTGCCTGCCCTATAATGTACTAACACTGGTTGCCTACCCTACAGTGTACTAACATTTTAGCGCAGGTTAGCCCCACTCTTTTTCCTAAGGATGGTCCATATAAATTGGGAAGGTATTTTTGGCGAATACTTAAAGGTAGCATTCAGGAATCTCTCTCCATCTAGGCAAGTCCCAATGTCCCTAACACACTACTACAAAGAAAAATGCATCTTCTCCCGCTTTACTTTCATGTGCCCCTCATGGAAATTTAGTGGATCCCACATTTCATATCCTTTGACCACACTATCACGTGAGGTTGGACGTGACAAAAAAGTGGGAGGAATAGGACTATACTACAAATTAATAGTGAGTTGTCAATCTTCAAAATCGTCAGCACACGCATAAAGCGTGCATTCAGCTGTATAGTGCAACAACTTGAGTGCACAGTTAAAGCGTGTGCACCGACTCGAGTGCATAGTTAAAGCGTGTTCACCGACGATCCCGTAGATAGATGGCTCCATAGCGACCTAACATAAATGTGACGTGGCCAAGCCATTGTAACCAATAACTTCTCACCATTCAAACAGAAACTCCGTAATTGTGGAACCCAAACGAGTTCTTTATACTCATCGTACTAACATCGTGTCTTCAACATGACGTCCTCATTCCGTTTTTGAGACCCCTCTTTGTTGGCCGCATAACGGCCGCTCGGCAGAAACCCACCGCCCTGCTTCAGCATTTCACCGGCGTTCGGCCGTCACTTCTTCGTCGAGCGCTATGGGAGGTGGAGGAAGATCCAAATCCCTCCTTGCAGCTCTGCTTGTGCTTCTGCTTCTGGGTTTCCCTGCTATGGCCATTCCGATGGTCGGCGGCAAAGATAAGGGCGACAACACTAGTGAATCCCTTATGCGAATGTACTGGTATTCGGTCAAAATTGGTGGCTGATTTGCAGGATATATCAGCAACCTGGTTTTCACTCCTTCAATAGATGAGATCTAGAGGTCTCTTAAGAAGTGAAACCTCACATCAATATGCTTAGTGCGGCGATGACAAAAAAGTTTAATTATGTGGTTTGTTCAATTGAAGAATCAAAAGATTTTGATCATCTTTCAATTGATTAATTACAAGGTTCATAGCTGGTTCATAAACAAAAAATGATTCAACAAAACAAAGAAGAGCAAACGTTGTTGACTTCCACCAACAGTCCCTTTTTGACACCGAGCATAGCAGATCGAGGAAGAGGACAAGATTGAGGATACAAGGAGTGCATAAATCAAGCATCTAAAAATAATCAACCTGGAGACTTACAAGGGAGGTGGAGAGGTCGAGGCAGTCTCCACTCAATCTCCATTAGACCAAAGTCAGAAAACAGATCCAGTGTTGAATGATTCAGATGTCATAGATACAATCATTATAAGTTGGAATGTCGGACTAACTTGTCCAAATGGCATGGTGGAGAAAAATCTAATTACGTTGAAAAGGAGGAGGAAGAAGAAGTCTCTTTGCCGTTGGTTTGTCATACCAAGGAGGAAGCCCACAAAAATTTGTGGTATTTAGATACTAGTTGCAGCAACCATATGTGTGGAGACAAATCAGCATTTTTGGATTTGGATGGGTCCTTTCGTGATACTTTGAAGTTTGGAGATAATTCTAAAGTGTCTGTTATGGGGAAAGGAAAGGTAACAATCTGAACCAAAGGAAATTATTTTCAGAATATTGCTTTATTCTGATGTGCTGTTTGTTCCAAGTTTTAAAACAAAATTGTTTAGAGTTGGTCAACTGCAACAGAAGGGTATGAAGTCTCTATCAAAAGAAGAGTTTGCAAAATAGAAGATGAGAAATTGGGATTGATTGCTCAGTTCAATATGATAGCAAATCGAATGTTTCGTTGCATATTAACACCACTTCGCATTCATGCTTCTATGCAAGACTAAGAGAAGAGGGCTGGTTATGGCATTTTCGATATAGGCATCTAAATTTGCCTTGCAACAGGAGCAGAAGCCTATATGTAATCCACACCAAACTCTTGTTTGTCTCCCTTAGCCACCAAGCGTTCCTTGTACTTGTCAACTTAACTATTTTCCTTCAACTTTGTCTTGTAAACTCACTTGACACCAAATGTTTTCTTCCCCTTTGGAAGATTTGTTAACTCCCAAGTGTTGTTTTTTTCAATAGAGGCAATTTCATCATTCATTGCCTTTTGCCACTTTTCTTCTTTGACAGCTTCTTCAAAAACTGCAAAATCACAATATGAAAATAGAGCAAAATGGCGAGTGGATCATCATTTTGGCTAAATCCAAGTACCTCATAATCCTCTATCCATGTTAGCCTTTTTCTGTCACGTTGAGGACGAGTGCTGACTGGTGTATCTGATTGTTCTCCCAATTGACCACCATTTCCTACAACAATTGGAGGGCTTTGAAGATCTATTGCAACATTTTGAATGGCTGCTGGTTGTTGCTCATTCTCCATAGGCTATTGTCTTTTCTCCTCACCATCAAAATCCATTGGAATATGTTGACCGCCATCATTATGTTGTCTACCATCATTTTTGCTCCAATGGCCAGGTTTGATCTTCATCAAAAACAACATCACGACTAATAACAATTTTCTTGGTAATACGGTTGTAAAGCTTATAAATTTTTCTCCCTTGTCGTCTAGCTTTTTTCTCTTTTCATCTAGAACATGGGTGTAAGAAATACACCCAAAAATTCTAAAATGATTTACCGCCAGTCTTCGTCCACTCCATGCTTCCTCCATTGTCATATTTTGAACAATAAGAGTGGGATTTCTATTCAAAATATGAATGCTCCAATTAACTGCTTTTGGTTAGAAACTTTTTGGAATGCCGCTCCTCATTAAAAGCTTCACACCATATTTAAAATAGTGTGATTTTTCCTCTCACAAACTCCATTTTGTTGATGCATATGTGCTAAGGTAAGTTGCTTTTTGATTCCATAAGTCTCAATAAAATTTATAAATTCATGTGGTTTTACTCTCCACCACGATCAGTACAGAGAACTTTTATTGGGCTGCCATCCTCTTTCTCAACAAACACTTTATAGTTTTTAAGAGCTGTAAGTGCTTCAGATTTTTCCTGCAAAAAATAGGCCAAAGTTTTTCGACTATAATCACCAATAAAGGTGATTATTTATCTTTTACCTCTATTAGAAGAAGGATTTATTGCCCCGCAAAGGTCAGAATGAACCAACTCCGAAGCTCTCCTTGCTCTACATGACTTTCGTTTCAAAAACTGGTCATGATGTTGTTTGCTAACAACACATTCTTCACAAACTTGAGAAGGAATTGCAAATTAAGGAAGGCCAATCACCATATTCTTATGTTGTAATGTCTTCAATTAGATTGGTGATTGCATTGGTTGTTCAAAGCTCATGGTCCATCTACCAACTAGATATGAAGTTGGCATTTTTACATGGAGATTTTCAAGAGCATGTATTTATTGATCAACCTCCTGGCTAAGTGAAAATTGGTAGAGTGCATCAAGTTAATATATTGAAAAAAGCCATATATGGACTAAAATAAGCACCTAGAGTCTGGTATAGTCGTATAGATGTTTATTTTTATAAGGAAGTCTCTCAAAAATGTCCATATCAGCATAATCTTTACACAAAACAAGAAGATGGAGGGAAATGCTTATTGTATGTTTGTATGTAGATGATTTGATTTATACATGAAATGATAGTCATTTTTGAAAATTTTAAGAAGTCCATGATGCTTGAATTTGATATGTTTGATCTTGGAATTATGCATTATTTTCTTGTTATAGAAGTAGTGCAATCTGTTGATGGAATATATATTTCTCAAAACAAATATGTGCGGGAAATTTTAGATAGATTTCAAATGAGCAATTGCAATCGTGTTTTCACACCATCAGAAGTTGAGCTGAAGTTTATAAAAAATCTTGGAGGAAATAAGATTGATGACACTCTCTACAAACAAATTATATGAAGCTTGATGTATTTGACAGGAACAAGCTGAGATATCATGCAAGCTATCAGTCTCATTAGCAGGTACACGGAAAATCTTAAAGAACTACATCTCCTAGTAGCCAAGAGGATCCTTCAGTACTTGGAAGGTACTATGGAATTTGGGTTGTTCTATAAGAAGGGAGAAAGATCAGACTTGATAGGCTTCAGTGATATTGATTATGCTAGAGATTATGATAGAAGAAACACTTTGGGGTATGCCTTTATGCGGGGTTCATGGGTTGTTTCATGGTCATCAAAGAAGCAGCCCATCGTCACTTCATCAACCACTGAAGCTGAATTTGTTATTGCCATTTCATAAGCCCATCAAGCTATATGGTTGAAGAAAATTCTTGAAGAGCTTTATTTCAAGAGTCAAGGTGCTACTGCAATTTACTGTGACAATAGCTCTGTAATCAAACTCTTCAAGAATCCAATTATACATGGAAGAAACAAGCATATTGATGTGAAGTTTTACTTCTTAAGAGACCTCACAAAGGAAGGAGTAATAGATCCGATCTATTGCAGGAGTGAAGACCAAATTGTTAGTATATTCACCAAGTCCCTCAAGATGGTGTCATTTGTGAATCTTGGAAAGTTGCTCGATATCAATTTAAGGGAGAGAGTGTTTCACTGCTAGTATATATTAAACTGAGTGTTTGAAAACATCAGCTTAAGGGAGGTTTTGTTGAATAAAATAGACAACTCAACAGCATTCGATGCCTCATTTGTAGCAAAATGTCGACAAGCTGGCACTACATGTAATCATTAGTTTATTAAAATTATAACATGTTTTTTGTCTCTTCTCTCATGTACTTTGCCTATATATAATGTCTAGGCTCCAACAAACAATGCAAGGAGTTTAGAAATATTCTTGCCTCATCCTTAGAGTTTAGAAATTGTCTTGTCTCATCCTTTTGTCTCAAGATTCTAAAAAAATTGAGTTGTACCACTTCAAACTTTTTGAGGTATGCTATTTGAGGAACATAAGTTGAAAGACTAATGAGAAAAGGGTTGGACAACTTCTCAATCCGGGATACATGGTTTCAATCCAGTAACATGTGTCATCAAACGAGAAATGTTTTTGGGTATGAGTTGATTTTTTTATACGCTTGTAAGGTCATGTACTTCATATAATATAACTATAGGTGGACAAGATAGTCAATTCTGATCCAGCAAAGTTGAAGGAAATGGCAGGAGATGTCAATCAATTGTCAACAAATGAATTAACAAAACGACAATTAGAACTGAAGGTGAACATTGAAGATACTTCATTTTCTCGGTTAGATAAATTTTACAAATTGTTTCTATTCACTAAGAGTTTGTTGTCAATATTGTTTTAGAATTGCATATTCGGTTTGTGGGCATATAATGCAGAAAGATGGGAGTGAGGAGTGGAGGCAGGGGTATTAGGAAAGGAGTGGAGGAAGAGTGGGAGGAGAGGAAACTAAATAGCTGTCATAGCGTTGGATGCTAGTAATTAGAGGTAGGCATTGATTGTTGCAACTACGGGGCTTTTTTAGGATGAAGATATTGTATAAGAGATTTTCTTTACAGGCTAATGAAAGTTGTTATAGTGAATTGGGTTCTCATCATAAGCTTATTTCTACCAGTTTGCTAGAGAAATGATATTTGTGTTTTCTTGTGGGCATAGCGTTGCTGCATGGTGACCACAATGGGGATTTCAATTTGGGGAAAGTGATGCGGAACAGAGTTCTACAAAAAGGAAAATGGGGTACTTGAAGGGGATAATTAAGTGATAAAAGAACAACTTCAGCAAGAGGGGAAAGACAAGGAATTTTGGGAGGAAATAGGGATAAAGGAAGGAGATAAGAAGAGGATAAACTTTTAGAATCACCACCAGAAGGCACTGTCGAAATCACCACCGGACAATAACCACCGGAATCACCACCGGGACTTGTTGGCTTCAACACCAACAGAGTTCTCCATCAATAGAGGAAGAACATCACTTTTTTTATGAAATTATAAGTTGCTTATTCCATTAAACTGAGGCCTTTTAAATAGTCTTATAATAAGAGTTAAATAGGAAATAAAACACTAATTTAGGATTCCTCTTAAACATAGAAAACCAAATCAAATTCCCCAAATCAAAGCTATCCTAACTGAAATAAGAACTTCACTAAACATAGGATAATAAAACCAAATCTAAAATATTATGCTGACTACTCTCCTAATGTTCTAATATAAGTAATTTTAAACATAAGACTCCTAATTAAGCAAATTCTGAATAAATATGGAACTAAAACTTTCCATATTCTTTTATCGACTACAAATCTTAATGAACTAATATTAATAATGAAACAACGATTCATACATCAACTAAACAATATTAGAGAAAGAGAAAGATAAAACCAATCTAATCGGGCTTCATCTATGCCTTGGATGTAGCTTAGCCGAGCATTGGACAAAGAACACTAGTCATCATCTTCATCTTCTTCTTCGTATTCTTCGTATCCTTTGTCTTCTTCCTCTGCTCTAGCCGTCACAAGACTCCCTCCAAAACCTCCCAAGTAGTCTCTTCTCCACCCATGATTTGAAGCATTATGTGTAGGCTGGCACAAACGGGAGTTGGGGTCCCTTTTGAGTGGTCTATTATGATTACTGAATTATAGGAAGGTATCATGTCTAGGAAAGCACTTTGATTTGCAACTCCCGATCTGGAATCAATTACCGTTGCGATGGTATTTTAGTTTATCTATCCTAGTAAGTCAATTGTTTTTGTAGGTAAAATTTTCTAGTTATTTTTGTATTTACTACAATATAGCAATTGGGGTTCGTCATATCCTACCACCCGATCCGTCTCTCCTTATACTTTAGTATAAGTTTTAATCATGTTTTAACTCATAGATTTATGAACAAGTATATAGTATTTAAATTCACAAGTTAAAACTTTCTTAATAAGTGAATATAGAGACACATTACATTGATTAATTGTTAGTCTTTGTGAAACTTTGTCAGTAGCTTTTCTGCTTACATTATTTTTATGTTATAGTCGTCAAGGCCTATATAAAAATTATTTACACTTGAATAAGTCTTAGATAACATGCAACCTTGATCCTGTTCATTTGAATGTGTTGAAGCTGTTTTAGCATATCGTATGTTTTAACTTCCCAGGAGTGGGTTGTCAATAATATGCTAGATGCACGAATTATCCAAAAAAAATAATGCTAATGTATTCTATATTGCCTTTCAAACATGCAGGAATTGATGGACAAGATGAAGATGCATTCATATGCTGAATTGATGCTAGTTGCAATTGCATATTTGATTTACTTTCCCACTTCCATTGAGGAGCACAATCGTGCATTTAATGAATTATTGATTCTTGTTGAGCAAATTGACAACGCAAATGGTGATTAATTTTCCTACATGACATAGATGTTGTTTCTATTTTTTTTAATCATGTCTTCAACCTTCATGTCTTGGCTTTCTAATTGTCAGGAACCTAAAAAGAGTAGTGATCTTGGGCATGTATCTAAAAACTGAGTCGTACTAAAATGTTTTGCTAAAATTCATTGGAGATTGGAGATGAAATAGGTAAATCTTTATTGGTTGGAGTTTTATAATAATCTTCAATGTTTTCTAGCACCATTTTTCTGGTGAAGTTATCAACTTTTATAGACAGGCTTATGTGAAAAGTGTTTGTTTTCAAAGTTTTACAGGAAGTCTCTTTTGCATTGGTATTCTTTTGTATGACACAATATAGTGAGGTGAATTGAACACCTTCAGCATATTGTTCTCTCTTTATATTAGATTTGTCATCGTTGTATGATATACATAAAATATACACATTTATATACTTTATTTGCTTATTTGCCAGTGCAGTTTTATTGATAGAATATGAATAAAGTGTGTTATTAGTGTTTAGGATAGTAATTAGGGGATTAGTAATTAATTTGTTCTAATTAACTAATTTAGATGTATTAATGAATTTAAGGAATTATATTTTTATTATGCGTCTAATTTTGGTTTGATTTTATTATTGTCGGCTCAAAAGTGCAGATTACATGTCTTCTAGCAAGTCAGCCTATTCCACATCCACAATAGCCTGCTGTTGAAGGAATAACCCTTGAGGTGCGAATCGGAAAAAGGTCCCAACCGCCTGAGCGGCTTGCAAGGATCCTCGCTGCGACCCTTGAATGCACACCCGCTGCACCTGCACCTCAAAAACCATAATCATTTCACGGAAGTTCCATATCACATCGCCCAACTCCTGAAGCCATTGGACCCTAGCACCACGTCCGCCCCTTTCGTGGGCAATAGAAATAGATCTGGGGTAAATGTTGTTAGTGTCATAATATATTTTCCCAATTTGTATTGTCAATTTTGTAACGAATGATGTAACAAGTCATGTAATTAGTATAGGCTAAATTGAAGAAAGAAACTTACAAGCACAAACTCTAGCTCAAAGTGATGGAAAAGGAGAAAACACAAAGCTAAAGCCCAAGATGAAGGGAGGGCCCAAAAAGAAGAATACAAGACTCCAAGATAGAGCACAAGATAAGTGAAGGCCCAAGAAGAAGAGAAGATTTTAAGTTCAAAACAAAAGTTAGGCCCAAGAAAAAAGCACGTGAAATTTCATGATTGGGCCTCCTACGTAGTAGCTAAAACCTAAGCCCAATAGGCTCACAAGATAGGTCTAAAGCTACCCAACTCACCCTAGCTTGGGTTGATCTCCTTATGTGCTAAATTGAACAACCCTAGCTTGGGTTGGTAACTCACTGATCGTTTAAATATAAACCCTTGCAAGTGCACGAGGCAATTGTACTACAATGAGTATTAAGGTTATCGAACCTCAGGGACGGATGAATAATCTTACCAAATTCAAGTGAAAGAAAGTTGCAATTTTTAATTTAATCTAAGAAAGCAGTAAACTTTAACTAATTAAACGAATATAGAGAAGTGCCAAGGCTTCAAATCCACCGCATAATAAACCAGCTTATCGTCTCTCTCTCTCTCTCTCTCGAATAAATTTCTAATTGGCTAGCATATTCCTCTCGGACATATACTTGTCAATTCAAAATATCGTGCTCTCCTCTCAAACGTAACACATAAATCAATTAAAACATGGAACTGTGATCTATCTCTCTCGAGCATAAATCAATGACACATTATTCCTTTATAACACCTTAGTCTACTTATGTTCCTCTCCGACACGCAAGTATTCCCCGGATTAAAATTAATAAGAATCACTCTCGCCTCTCTGGAACACAAAGAATAACTCTCAAATAAATTAACAGTGATTGTATAATAAGATCCATACACTAATTAAGGTAAAAGTTAAGATGAAAGAAAGAAAATGATACAACCAATTTACTCGGGTTTCATCTACGCCATGGACGAGAATTTAACCGGCCATCGGACGAGGAGAACGCTGCTGATTTATCGGAGTCATCATTTACTATTCACCAGAAAATACTATTCATAAAACACTGTTCACGGGTACAATGTAGCAAATCACTGTTCATCAATTACTGTTCATCATCCCCTCCAATCAACCTGGTATTGTAGCAAATGAATAGGTACTATTCACAGTGCACGTTTAGTCCAAAACCGCTGCTTTTCTTCTCCTTCCTTCTTCTTCCCTTCCTCCGGCTTCTTTGTCATCGGAATCCGGCCAAATACCATGCCGGAAAGCCCCTGCTTTCCGGTGGAAAATCTCTCTGTCTTTCCAGCTGAAATCAAAGTTTTTCTCTCCGAAAGTTCTCTCATAAGGCCTATTTTTATCTTTGAAGAGAAACCACGACGTCCCCTTCCAAATCCGAGTCGAAATAGGGCTTATTTCGGTTTACCGCACATGAAGATCGATCGCTCCGTATTGCCGATCTATGCCGTATGACTCCGATCGATCGCTATTACTGTCTTGCGTAAATAAAAAAACTCCAGTAGATATGATCGATCGTTTTGAGTGCCGATCAATCGTTGCCTTCAATAGCACTGTTTTGCGGCTCAAGCGATTGATCGCGTTGAATGGCCGATCGATCGTAGTTACTGTTCATGAATTTCAAATGGCTATGACTTTCTGCTCCGAACTCTGAATTGCGCGTAGTTGGTGGCGTTGGAAAGCTGACTTCTTGAACTTAACATGAAGCTTGAATCAGTCCCACTAGAGATGTGTACACGGAGTTATGATAATTTAACCATTGAAGTTACTTTTCACCTCATTTCTGTGCATTACTCTTGTTTCCTACAAAAAACCAAAAGTTATATTAAAGTAGTAATAATTCTAATCAAACACTAGCATGAATATAAGTTTAGGAGATAATAATATGCATATTTCATGTGTAGATCACACCCCCAAACCTACATTTTGCTAGTCCCTAGCAAAACAAAACAAAACAAAATCAAGCAGACAACTAAAGGAACGAATGCATAAAAATAAATACCACTTTCGTAGGGAACACGATTTCATTGAGCGTATGTAATAAGCCGTTAACCTTTAGGTGGCCCTAATAGGATGAGTTGTGTCTCGCGAGGGTTTGCAGCCATGCTACCCACAAACATGTATTTATTAACCTAATTAACCTAAATGCAAACAAAATAAAAACAATGAAAAATAAGCAAACCTATTATCCCGACAAATGCAAACTACAATGCCTAAGAAAATTAACCACACGTACTTGGTTCATAATCAACAGAAATATAGAAGCCCTCAAGTAAGTTGTTTTATTCCACACTTTCATCTTGGAAATTTCTGCTCAAATATGATATAGATAGTAAAAGTGAAGAACATTGTAGCAATACATTCTAAATTTCTGTTTTACACAGATCTAGTGTTACCCATTAACGAAAGAACATCAGAATCTACATAGTCATCGTAATCTTTAGGCTCATGATAGCACAAATCTACGCACCTCATTCGGGTCAAATATTCTAGATTTGAGAGGATAATACACCATAGACTTTTTTTTTCAATAGGACTATGTAAGGCCTGACTTCAAGATGTTTAGGTTTAGCAATGACTCAGGCCAATGACTCCCAACCAATTTAGCTTAGGGCATTAGGTTTTAAGTAAACCGCTTCGAGCCTGAGCATCAGCCTAAGTTAATCCTATAATAGTCAAGCAGCCCCTTTCTTTCTTTGCTTTTTTTATTTTTTTTCATTTTTCATTTTTTTCAGCACATATATTTCAAGCATCTTTATTCTGCCCAGGCTGTATTATACTCTCAACCTATTTCCGGTTCCAAGCCCTTACCATTGTCAAGTAAATAGTCTATCATGATCTTTTAAGCTCAACAGATAGCTACACATCATCCAATGACTCTGACTAAAGACATCCCACTGTAAATTAGCATTCAACAAATCTCTAGAAGGCATTACTTTATGTACTAGTGTGTGTGAGTGAGTTTTATTAGTTCAAGCACCTGTTCCAAGAGGACTGTAACAGAAAGATATGCTCAGTTAAGTGTATCTATCCTCCAGTATATTTACTCACACTTCCAATGTAAATTAATCTCTTAAGAATTGAAGCATGCATTATCACGGGATAAACTATCAAAACCTATGAAAAGCTACTAACAAACAACCTAAAAATTAATCAAATTTTTATGATTTTTTAATTTTTTTGATTTTTATTTTTATGAAAGCAATATTCCCTTCCCCAAACCTATTATGAACATTGTCCTCAATGTGAGCAAAATATAAAAATGACAATGATCATATAACAAAGAAAATATGAAAATGAGAGAATACACTTGAATACGTGGGTTGCCTCCCACCAAGCGCTAAGTTTAACTTTTTCAGCCAGACGAAACTTCATGAGTCCAATTTATCCAGGGTCTTTCAATCTAACGTTCAGTCCACCTATGTTCCTACTGCGCACATATGGGTTAATGAAAGAAATTGCAAGTGGATCATCAGAACAAATCCATGGAGATGCACCATCCACTAGAGTGTCAATCATGTGAACTGCATAAGAATCATCTGATGGTGGATGTTGTTTTTGGGCATTAAAAACATTCAGTTTGGCATTCAAATTTCCAAAAGACAATTTTAGCACCCCATCCCGATAATTTATAATAGCATTGGACGTCACCAAGAATGGACATCCCAAAATCACAGGAATTTGACCACCAATGTTCTGTACAAGTTTGGTATCTAGGCAATGAAGCCCACAGGAAAGAAGACCCCCCTTATAACAATTGGAGGGCGATTTGCTACATAAGTTCTCCACAAGGAAGAAGACCCCCCCTTATAACAATTGGGGCACGTCTCCCTCGGAGTTGGACCAACTAATGGCCTACTGATGGCCCCCGATTTGTGCCATAACAGCCTATTACAATATTCGATTTCTAGTCAGGCTTTATTACAAATCATTGATTGATACGAAAAACCAAACTAATCCTAATCAAGGAATTGAGCTAATCCTGCCTAATTTAGGTTATGCTCCAATGTTGTGCTCACGTAAATAATAGATGAACAAGATCTTTGTTGATCTATTGGATCGATTTCTAATAGTGTTTGTGGATGACATTTTGGTATATTCAGTGAGCTGGGAGGAGCATAGAGAACACAGCTCACGTATTACAGATTCTTAAGGACAATAAGTTATATGTCAAGTTCAGCAAGTGCGAGATTTGATTAGCACTATAACAAAAATGGCCTTTAACGACGGCAAAAACCGTCGATACAAGTACATAATCTGTTGCTACAGGTTTATTGCGACGGATTTTTCCGCTGCTAGCCCAGTCGTTATAAATGGCATAACAGTTTAACCGACGGTTTTATTTCTGTTGCAAGTGTATTTTAGCGACGGTTTTCGACTATTGGTATAAATTTTTAACGATGGTTTGAAAAAGTACTATAGACTCCGTTGGAAACCTATAGCGACGGTTTTAGCTCATTTGTGACAGATTTTATCTGTCGGTACAGACTTCGAAAAAATAAACAAATGGATGACAAGCATTATTCATAAATGCAAAAGATATAATTACATTGTACACAATCACCGCCAATAAAAGCTATTTCATTATAAAAAAAAGAACCATGATAAAAAAATTGTATTGATAAATAACAACTTTACAAGGTAAAAGCACAATATATGCATATAATAAAGTGGATACCAATTATTATATGCATATGGCACAATCAATACATTTCCATCAAAAGGAAGAAGCAAAAATTATTCCTGGCGCGGGTACCCGTGAACATCAAAATTCAAATTGGCATTTCCAGGCACTTCACATACTATCTGCAAAACATAGAGAAAAAAATGTTTAGCATCATTAATATGGCTTCCTGCCTAAATATAAGGAGTGAGGTCCAACCCGAAAGCTACTAAAGCAAACAGAGGAGTAAATAAGAACCACAAAATTCTTTCTTACCTCCCCAGTGTCTGTGTCCCAACATAGTCCGATTATCTTTGGAAGAAGAGGCAGAAAAGTAGTATCATGGGGACACCATGGCATTGCAACGACACCTTTGTTTGGATAATATACATCAAAAAAGTGGAAATTGAGATTAATATAAGAAACATGTATAGAATAAATATATCCCGTGTACAAGAATACAGAAAATATCAATATCAATTACAACAAATAGAACATGTTGACAATGTTCCACCAAAAAAGAACATTCTCTAAACTCAATACCATCCAAATAAAATAGCAATTGCATTAGACAACATAATTCATGAAATACTAAGAAATTTAGTCTACAAACATAAAAAATGAGCAGCATAAGAAAAAGAAGGAAGATATCGAAAGCAACAACTCATTATCCTTGCATATATATTCCAAATACACACTAAATGCAAAGTTATAATAGTAAAATAGAAAGAAAAAAAAACAAGATAAGCAGACAGCATACCTTTTGTATGCCCCACCAACTCTCTAACAGGTGGCATCGTGTTTCTCACATCCCAAACCTAACCATAAAAGTTTGTCAGCAAATTAATAAAGAACCCCCCCACCCCCAAAAAAAAAAAAAAAAAAATAATGCTTCATTGTGGAGCCACTTCTTGGGCATACATTTTGGGCTCAAATAGTGTTTTCACTTAGCAGCCGTATATATAAATCACTTTCATTAAAAAGATAAAGGTATCTACCACGTGGAGCAGTTGCCTGGAGCAAGGAGTCGGTTGTTAACTTACCTATAGATAAAGGATTCGGGGAGAAATGTAAACAACCTCTTAGAAAACCCATTATAAGAAAGCGCTCTCCATAGTGAAAAGAAGAGGTCACCCAGTACACATGAGTCGAAGGCCAGAAGGCTGAGAGAGAGATCCAGGAAGAATCAGAAACAGAAGTAAAGGGTAAAGGAATGGAAAACTGAAGAAGGGAGCAATATAGAAAGTGCAACAATAAGGAATTGGCAATCTGAAGAAGTGTCCAGCTAAAATCTCAGTAATCGACCCTGAAGTTGGATTGTCGGATGCCAAGAAGTAAAAAACTCTGATTCAGTTATACAGAAGAAAAGAACGAAGAGAAAACTGAAGGAGCAGAAGAACGAAGGATGAACTTTTTTTATACAAAAGGGCCCATTGGAAAAACACTGAATTCGTTGCCAATTTTTTTTGCCAGAATGAACTTTTTTATACAAAAGGGCATTGCATCTCATTCTGTGCACTCTTTGGCTCAAATTGCCATTTTGTAAAATATAGTTTCTGTGAAACCATTAAGCCCAAGATGGAACAT
This sequence comes from Houttuynia cordata, assembly GCA_039654745.1. Classification (NCBI taxonomy): domain Eukaryota; kingdom Viridiplantae; phylum Streptophyta; class Magnoliopsida; order Piperales; family Saururaceae; genus Houttuynia; species Houttuynia cordata. Next base: position 2,101,855 of record CM077506.1, read on the forward strand.
TTAAACAAAGTGGCACTGTATCCCCCTTTTGTGCACTTTTTGGCTCAAATGTGCATATTAGAAAATATTCTCCTGAGGACATTTTTAAAAAAAGGGCACAGGGAAAATAGACGGCAAGCAGATATGAATGAAAATGACCTCCATTAAACTGAATCATAAAAAGGGCATTGCCAAATAGAAACCTTTTCTTCCAAGATTTTAGTCCATGTGATATATAAAAACCCCTATAAAAGAGTGCAAATTTTTTATCCATACAGGCCCTAACGTTCTGGGATACTCTTGCATTGACAACCCACAACCATTTCACTCCTTCTCATTCCATTTCTTCACAAGAGACTAAAAGAAAGAACTTTTTCCATTGCCAAATCTTCTTTCAGATTCATTTCTTTACGAAAAAAAAAAAGCTCTCCAGGAAACAGAAAGGTTGAGAGGGTCACTTACATACAAAGAAGGGAATTTGTCATCATAAGAAGCCACAACAAGTTGGGTAGAAGTGTTAGGATGCCATTGCAAAACAGAGCTTCTCTGCCTATGTGGATCAGTGAAACTGTAAGATAAACATCATAATCAATAAAAACACAACACCTTAGTTTCTAAATTAATTTCTATAGTTTTTAAATTAATTAAACTATGCACAACACCTTAGTTGTAAGTTTAGGTATTAGGAAATATTTTTAAAGCTCTGTTATCTTTCAACCCCATGACAAAAAATCCTGTGCCCGCCCATGTTGTTGGACATGGAGATGAATGCATTGGCAAAGTGCATTACCGAATCAAGCGCACTTTGCCAAACACTTGGTGCTCACCCAAATGTGACACTGGATAATTTTCCATTTAATCAAATATTTTAATGATGATATATTTCTTCAATACATCACAATGTGAAAGAAATAAGTATATCTGACAAATAAATAGAATTGACGAATAAATTTTTTTCCAAAAGGGATCACCTTTAATATACAGATGTGATACTCATGGACCGGAGGCAAAGTCGCCCAAGATGAGGAACCCCGTCACTGCCGCATGAGAAGAGGAACCCAATTGTAATTTCACCGGAGATGGGAAGTGACTGTCCGGAAGTTGATTGTGAGGCATTTGGGGGAAATTCAAACTGGAAAGGAATGGGAAAGGGCGGGAGAGGACGGTGGTTGTGTCCACTTAAAAATCACAGGAGAATAGAGTTGTGGCTGGCGGACTTCCGGTGAAGGAAGAGGCGGGAGGAGGAACGACTTTGAACTGAGTTTCAGGGTTTCGGCACAACAGGGCGTAAAAAGTGCCGCGGGGGGGTGATTCTTTTTTTTTTCGACAGAATTTTTTCCGTCGTAAAAAATCTGTCGAAAGAAGCAGTCGTAATAAATCTCAATACCGACGGATTGATGCCCAAAATAATCCTCCGTTAATGTCAGTCCTTTTATGACAGATTTATTTCTGTCGCCTATGACAGATTTATTTCTGTCGCCAATGATAGATATTATCAACGGATTCTATTCTGTCAAAAAAATCTGTCGTTAAAAGCCAATTTTGTTGTAGTGTGGAAAGAGTAAACTTCCTTAGACATGTGATATCTAAGGATGGAGTATCAGTCGATCCAGAAAGGTGGAGGCAGTGTTAAATTGGGAACAACCAAGAAATGTTACAGAAATACAGAGTTTCTTGGGATTGGCAGGATATTGCCGAAGATTTATAGAAGGGTTGTCAAGTCTGGCATTGCCAATGACTAAACTGACTCGGAAAGAAGTAAAGTTTGTGTGGGATAATGCATGTGATAAGTGCTTCAATGAACTGAAGAGAAGGTTGACTTCAGCACCGATTATGACCTTGCCATCAGGATCAGGAGGTATCGTCATCTATAGCGATGCCTCAAAGTGTGGTTTGGGATGTGTACTAATGCAACATGGGCGTGTAGTGGCTTATGCATCTAGGCAATTGAAGATTCATGAGCAAAACTATCCAACACATGATTTGGAGTTGGCAGCGGTGGTGCTTGAGTTGAAGATTTGGAGACACTACCTATACGGAGAAACTTTTGAAGTATATACCGACCACAAGAGTTTGAAGTACATCTTTTCCCAAAAGGACTTGAATATGAGATAGAGGCGATGGTTGGAGTATTTGAAAGATTACGATTTTTCAATCCATTATCACCCAGGAAAATCAAATGTAGTAGCAGATGCATTGAGTAGAAAGACTGGAATAGTTGCGAACATGATGGTGCATGAATGGAAGCTGATGCAGCGATTGGGGGAGTATCATTTGGAATGGCCGACCTTCAATTAGATTAGCTATATATGAGAAGGTGCTCGAAGCACAAAAGGTGAATCCTTAAACACAGAAACTGTTGGACAAGCCAGATTTTGGAAAAGAGGCAGATGAAAGTATTCATTTCAGAGGAAGATTAGTTGTACCCAAAGACGCAGAATTGAGGCAAGAGATTCTTCGATAAGCTCATCATTCTCAATATACCATCCATCCAGGAGGTACGAAGCTATATCAAGTCTCAAGAGGAATGTTTGGCGGAATAGAATGAAAAGGGATATAGGAAAGTTTGTGTCTAAATGCTTGACATGTCAACAAGTGAAGGCAAAACATCAGAGACCGGCTGGGTTGTTACAACCATTAGAAATTCCACAATGGAAATGGGAGACATTACGATGGATTTTGTGGTAGCTTTGCCAAAAACGCAGAAATAGAAGGATACTATTTGGTTTATCATGGATCGACTCACTAAAGCTCCACATTGTCTTCTAATTCGGTGGAAGCAGAATTCTGAAAGTTTAGCAGAGTTGTATGTCATGGAGATTGTGAGACTTCATGGTACATTATTATCCATTGTGTTTGATAGAGATACACAGTTCACGTCAAGAACATGGAAGAGTATACATGATGCTTTGGAAACTAAACTTAACTTTAGTATGGCTTTTCACCCATAAAGTGATGGACAGTCAGAGCGAACGATTCAGACACTGGAAGACATGTCTACTGTTACATGATTGCTGTGATGATGAAGCTTAAAGTTACATACTTGAAATACTTTGTTGTGATTTTCATTATTATCTTTGGTTTTCAGGTACAATGCCTCAGAAGACGGTCGCTTAGAAACGCCACATGGGTGAGGCATCTACGTCATGCCCTGTTCCGTCGACTCCTGCACCTGAAACTCCTCCACTGCCTCAACTAATTCAGTGCGAGAGGTAGGTCAGCCTTAACCCCTACATTCTTGATCTTCTGACACAAAGATGGATCGAGGAGCGGCCCGACTGGGTGCAGTATTTCACCCACATAGCTGAGAAGAGACAGAATGTACATCCAATGGTTCATGAGGATATGGTCCGGGAATTTTATGCAAATGGCACCATAGAAGATAGAGAGGATCCAGAACCGGTGGCCATCCAGAGTGTAGTATGTGACACTCCCGTCTGGGTCCGAGTCGCCGATATTGCGAGTGCCATGGGGTGTGAACGAGGTACTATTCATCACTCCGATTTTGATGGATATTAGTTTCCATTCTTCCGTAACATCACAGGTCGACTGACGGGATCTGCAGTAGGGCCCGGAATCACGGCATACCTCTCCACCATTAGCATGCTACCTGAGTTTCGCTTCGCCTTCTTGATTCTACAACATGATATATGGTCAGCCGGGAAGGAGAAAGTTGACCGAACTATGACCGATTTGCTATATGTATTCGGCGACGACACCAGGCACCGTGATCTTGACATACCTTCATTTGTCTTTGGACAGATGTTGGTGGGGCACAAAAATGAGAGGTTACCATATCCCTACACTCTAGAGCGAGTATTTCAGTCCCATGGGGTACGATTTCTAGATCATTCTAGAGTATCTCAAGGACTTGCGCCCATTGGCATTGATGTCTATAACCAGATGATGGGCCATACTCGACGCCCAGCTTGGCAACGAGTACACCGTCCTGAGGAGCACACCGAGATACCCGAGGGTCAGCCAGTTCAACAACCACCTTGGGCAACTATGCAGCAGCCGATCACCTATCTCACTGGACATGTGCAGGAGAGTCGCCAATCCCAGCAGGAGATTCGTGCACCACAGCAGGAGCTTCGGAATTCTCAGCATGCTATTATGGAACACCTCGATTCCATAGTCGATTGTCTTCATGCATGGCGTTTTCCTCTAGGCGATGCTGATGGTGATGACCGGGATTTCTAGTCCACTTCCTCTGGTGTTTTCCTTCCTCTTTCTCCTTTACTCTTATGTGATAATTGTATTTTTATCTTTTATTGTGCATTGAGGACAACAATTATATTAGGTTTTGGGGAGAGGATGTGCTTCATTGTAAAATCAGAAAATGAAAATAAAAATAAAAATTTGAGTAGTTTTTAAGCTGTTTATTAGTAATTTTTTTTGTTAGGTTTTGATAGTTTATCCCGTGATAATGCATGCTTCAATTCTTAAGTGCATTGGAAGTGTGAGTAAGTATACTGGAGGATAGATACACTTAACTGAGCATATCTTTCTGTTACAGTCCTCTTGAAACTGGTGCTTGAACACACACTAGTTACATAAAGTAATACCCTCTACAGATTTGTTGAATACTAATTTACAGTGGGATGTCTTTAATTAGAGTCATTGGTTGATATGTGGTTGTCTGTTGAGCTTAAAAGATCATGATAGACCATTTACTTAGCTATGGCAAGGGCTTGGAACCGGAAATAGGTGGGAGTATAATACAGCCTGGATAGAATAAAGATGTGCTAGAAAATATAAATGCTGAAAAAAAAATTGAGAAAAACAAAAGAAAGAAAGGGGCTGCTTGACTATTATAGGATTAACTTAGGCTGATGCTCAGGCCCGAAGCGGTCTACTTAAAACCTAATGCCCTCAGCCAAACTGGTTGGGAGTCATTGGCCTGAGTCATTGCTAAACCTAAGCATCTTGAAGTCGGGGCCTTACACAGTCCTATTGAAAAAAAAATTAAGTCTATGGCCTATTATCCTCTCAAGTCTAGAATGTTGGACCCGAAGGAGGCGCGCATGCATTTGTGTGATCATGAACATAAAGATTACGATGACTATGCAGATTCTGATGTTCTTTGGTTAATGGGTAACACTAGATCTGTATGAAGTAGAGATTTAGAATGTATAACTACAATGTTCTACACTTTTTACTATTTACATTATCATGCTATATCATATTTGAGCAAAAATTTCCAAGATGAAAGTGTGGAATAAAACCACTTACTTGAGGGCTTCTACATTCTTGTTGATTATAAACCAAAAACGTGTGGTTGATTTTCTTAAGCATTGTAGTTTGCATTTAAAGGGATAATAGGTTGATTGTTTTGCAATTATTTATTTTGTTTTGTTTTGTTTGAACTTAGGTTAATTAGATTTATAAATACATGTTTGTGGGTAGCTGATGTAAATTTTAATATGATACTCGCAAGCGCACGAATCTAATGCAGAATAGTGGCTACGAGGTCGATCCCTCAGAGACTTAGTAAGATATTCAACCTAATTCTAGAGTATGTAGTAAGTAATAATGAAATGTAAAGTTCTAATTTTTATTTTCTTTTTAAGCAATCAATTGTTCAACTAAACTAAAAGCACAGAAATTAACTAAACGAAAGATAAAATAATAAAGAAAAATCCTGTTTTGCTGCTTTCAGTCTGTCTTGCTTCTCCGTCTTGCTTTGCTCTCTCCTCCACCTTCAGCAACAGTCTCTCAACTGCACGCCTCAACCGTTCTGATCTTTCTCTCGAATAGAACAAAATAGTCCCCAATTCCAGCCAAAGCAAAGCTTCTTTCCCAAAACCTCCGTTATGCTACCCCTCTCTCGAGCAAGTAACTCTGTTCCTCCTCTTCGTTGACAATTCCCTTCTCAACAGACAGAACACCTCCAGCAATCCTCGTTCTCCTTCTTTCTGCCGTTACGAACTGCACCGTCAACCACCCAGCCAGAACAGAACAAAAATACAGACTCTTCTTCCTTTCTGCACGGCACGGTCGCCTCAAGCCAGTCGGCCAGAACAGAGCCGAGAAACAGCAGAGTCACTCCTTTATCTGCTCTGCCCAGCCGGAATAGTACCCAGCCGGCCTCTCTTCGCTCAACTACCACCAACAGCACAGTCCCCTCTTGCTTCCAAAAGTCAGAGCCAGAACCTTCCCCTCAGCACGAACAACTCTCCTTCTCGAGCAGACAGCACCTCCCTTCTTCCACAGGCAAACCGCTCCTTCGAGAACTCCTCTTGACAGCACAGCCCAACCGGCTTCCCGCCGCAGGCCTCGACAAAATCCAGCAAAACAGAGCAAAACAGAGCAGCCTTTTCCTCCGGCAGAGCCCAGAAAAGCAAGCCGCCTCTCTTCCTCTGTCTCTCGAGCAGAACGGCCCTCCCTTCTCCCAGAGCAGCGCCGCTCTTCTTCCATTTATAGTCCGAAGAATCGAGTCGACGGCTACCCAGCACCTTCCTTTCCGGGCGCGACCTCAAGCTTTCAAAACAGGAATTTTTTCCATTTTACAGACATCGGCCAAATCAGAGCTTGCCGTCTTTCCTCCCTTCCAAGTCGAGCCAAAACTGTCACCGTGCTCCGGATTTCTATCATCGACGATCATCTCCACCATCTCCGGCGACCCATGACCCATTCACCGGCTGATTTCGAACCCATCTGTCACCGCCGACCGTCCACCGACTCCTCACCGTTGAGTGCTCCTTTTCGTCGGATCACCTCGCCGCCGAAGTAGTCTCGCCGTGAACCTATCTCCGCCGGAACCCATGGCCCACGGCCGTCGGAATTCAGCCTCCTTCGATCCCTCCGATGCCCGAACAGAGCCTCACAACGAGGCTCTGTTTTCTGTTTTTCCAGGCGCCCGAGCCATTGGGCTCGGGTTGCTTTTGATTTCTTTTTTTTTTTTATTTTTCCGGACCAGACCAGAACCGGTCGGTTCAATTCTCTTTTCCTTTTTTTTTTCTTTTTCTTAATTAAAACCCGCCGTATCGATCTCGCGCGTCCAATCTCAGATCTCGGCACAGAACCCATTTGACGTGCATTCTCTTTGGCGATTTAGGACTTTTACAACCTGCATAAATATAGTTAAATATAATTTAGACGCATCATAAATTATAAATCCATTAAACCCAATTAATGCATCAAAATTAATCAATTAAGCATATTTATTCATTAAACTCCTAATTATTCACTTAACACAGATAAACATTAATTATCCTTATTCTAACTAAAAATACGACTAACAAATAGGTAGAAAGGCATATAAAAATGTGTATATTTTCCATATATCAAATACCCCGAAACCTACATTTTGCTAGTCCTCGAGCAAAACAAAACAAAATAAAACAAAGAAATCCAACTAATCCACTTTCGCAGGAAATCACGATTGCATTTAGCGCATGCAACAAGCCTTTTAAACCCCCAGGTGTCCCTGGCTGGACGAGTGAAGTCTCGTGAGGGTTTGCAGCCATGCTACCCACAAACATGTATTTATGAAATCAACCTATTTAATCTAAGTGTAAAGAGAAATAGAAAATCACTACAAAACAAACAATCCTAATATCCCTTCGAATGCAAACTGCAATGTTTAAGAAAATCAACCACATGTACTTGGATTTATAATCAACTGGAATATAGAAGCCCTCAAGTAAGTGGTTTTATTCTACACCTTCATCTTGGAAATTTCTGCTCAATAGGATATAGCATGATACTTTATATAGTAAAAGTGTAGAACATTGTAACAATACATTCTAAATCTCTGTTTATACAGATCCAGTGTTACCCATTAACCAAAGAACATCAGAATTAACACAGTCGTCGTAATCTTTAGGTTCATGATAGCACAAATCTGCGCGCCTCCTTCGGGTCCAACATTCTAGATTTGAGAGGATAATACACCATAGACTTTTTTTTTTCTTTCTCCTTTTTTCGCTAGGACTGTGTAAGGCCTGACTTCAAGATGCTTAGGTTTAGCAATGACTCAGGCCAATGACTCCCAGCCAGTTTGGCTTAGGGCATTAGGTTTTAAGAGACCGCTTCGGGTCCGAGCATCAGCCTAAGTTAATCCTATAAAGTCAAGCAGCCCCTTTTCTTTTATTCATTTTGTTTTCATTTTTTGCATTTTTTTTTCCTTTTCAGCATTCATATTTTCAAGCACATCTTTATTCCGTCCAGGCTGTATTATACTCTCAACCTATTTCCGGTTCCAATCCCTTGCCATAGCCAAGTAAATGGTCTATCATGATCTTTTAAGCTCAACAGACAACCACATATCATCCAATGACTCTGACTAAAGATATCCCACTGTAAATTAGCATTCAACAAATCTCTAGACGGTATTACTTTATGTAACTAGTGTGTGTGAGTGAGTTTTATTAGCTCAAGCACATGTTCCAAGAGGACTGTAACAGAAAGATACTGCTCAGTTAAGTTCTCTATCCTCCAGTATACTTACTCACACTTCCAATGCACATTAATCTCTTAAAAATTGAAGTATGCATCATAAGGGGATAAACTATCAAAACCTAAGAAAAATACTAACAAACAACCTAAAACTAAGTAAATTTTTATGTGTTTTTTTTTTTAATAAAAACCAAAGGAATACTACTTTTCTTTTCTACACCCCCAAACCTAAACGAAACATTGCCCTCAATGTTTACCAAAATAAATATCACAATAACGAGTAAAAAGAAAAGGTGTGTAAGGAAAGAAGTCACCTGAATGGAGATGCCTCAGGGTAGATGTAGAGCATTGAAACACACAAACTAAGAATGAGGAGTAAGTACAAAATATGGAAAAATAAAATACACCCCCAAACCTAGATTGTAGCATCCCCACACATGTATCAACAACCTAAATATTAAACAAATAAAAGAAAAGCTATCTAAAACCAACAATTTGGGTTGCCTCCCAAGAGCGCTAAGTTTTACGTCTTCAGCCAGACATAACCAAAGATCATGTAGGAGCATTAGGTTCATCCAAATCTAGAACAGTCTCCTCGCTCTCAGTAAAAGCCTCTAAATATGGTTTCAATCTTTGCCCATTAACTTTGAAAATAGTTCCATCTTTAGGGTTTTGAATGTCAACCGCTCCATGGGAAAATACTTTATGCACAATGAAAGGTCCAGACCATCAGGAACGGAGCTTCCCTGGGAAGAGATGTAACCTGGAGTTATAGAGCAAAACTTTTTGACCGGGCTCAAATAACTTCCTCATGATTGACTGATCATGAAAAACTTTGGTCCTCGCTTTGTAAATCTTCGCATTCTCATAAGCCTCATTGCGAATTTCATCTAATTCATTGAGTTGCAATTTGCGAAGTGTTCCAGCCTTGTCCATATCAAAATTAAAAGTTTTGATGGCCCAATAAGCACGATGTTCTAATTCCACAGGCAAATGACAAGGTTTTCCAAATACAAGTCTATAGGGAGACATTCCAATCGGTGTCTTAAATGCAGTACGGTAAGCCCACAATGCATCATTTAATCTGTCAGACCAATCCTTTCGGTCGGGACGAACCATTTTCTCAAGAATGCGTTTAATTTCCCTATTTGAAACTTCTACTTGTCCACAAGTCTGCGGATGATATGGAGTTGCAATTTTATGAGTAATAGAGTACTTTTTCAGAAGGGATTCAAAAGCTCTATTGCAAAAATGTGTACCACCATCACTTATAATTGCACGAGGGGTTCCAAAACGAGAAAATATGTTCTCTTTCAAGAACCGAACCACCACTTTGTGATCATTTGTTTTGCAGGGAATTGCCTCTACCCATTTGGAAACATAGTCTACAACAACAAGGATGTAGAGATAACCAAACGATGGAGGAAATGGGCCTATGAAGTCAATACCCCAAACATCAAAAAGTTCAACAATCAGAATGTTGGTAAGGGGCATCATGGACCTACGTGATAGTGTACCCATACGTTGGCATCTGTCACATTTTGTGCAAAATTCATGAGTATCTTTGAATAAAGTAGGCCAATAGAAACCACTCTGCAAAATTTTCGCAGCAGTCTTTTTCGCACCGAAATGGCCACCACATGCATGAGCATGGCAAAAAGAAAGGATACTATGAACTTCATGCTCCGGCACACATCTCCTAATGATTTGATCTGGGCAATACTTGAACAGGTGGATCATCCCAGAAAAAATGCTTAACCTCGGCGAAGAATTTGGATTTATCTTGTTTTGTCCAATGTTCAGGAAGTTGAGTTGTGACAAGATAATTAACAATATCAGCATACCAAGGCAATTGAGAGACAACAAAAAGTTGTTCATCAGGGAATGACCCATTCAAAGGTAAGTGTTCCTCAGCAGACTCGTCAATAAGTCTAGACAAGTGATCAGCAACAACATTTTCAGAACCTTTCTTGTCTCTTATCACAATATCAAATTCTTGAAGTAATAGGACCCAACGAATTAAACGAGGTTTAGTGTCTTTCTTTGAAAGAAGATATTTCAAAGCTGCATGATCTGAAAACACTATGACCTTGGATCCTAAGAGATATGATCGGAACTTGTCTAGAGCAAAAACTACAGCCAACAACTCTTTTTCTGTAGTAGAATAATTGAGCTGAGCATCATTGAGAGTTCGACTTGCATAATAGATGACATGGGGTATCCTATTCACCCGCTGCCCCAAGACAGCTCCAACCGCATAATCGGATGCATCACACATGAGCTCAAAAGGTAAATTCCAGTCCGGTGGTTGGATGATGGGTGCAGATGTGAGAAATTGCTTGAGTTGATCAAACGCTTTAGAGCAATCATCATCAAAGACAAAAGGAGTTTCTTTAGCAAGCAAATTGCACAAAGGTCTTGAAATTTTGCTAAAGTCTTTGATGAATCTTCTATAAAACCCAGCATGGCCAAGAAAAGATCGAACCTCCTTTACTGATTTTGGTGGAGGCAAACTTGAAATTAAGTCAACTTTGGCCTTATCAACTGCAATTCCTTTATTAGAAATGACATGCCCCAAAACTATCCCTTGACGAACCATAAAGTGACATTTCTCCCAATTTAGCACAAGATTTGTTTCTTTACACCTTGCCAAGACAAGAGACAAGTGGTGTAAACATTCATCAAAAGAGGATCCAAACACCAAGAAATCATCCATAAAAATTTCAAGAAATCGTTCAACCATTTCTGAAAATATGCTCATCATGCACCGCTGGAATGTGGCGGGTGCATTACATAACCCAAATGGCATGCGGCGATATGCATATGTTCCAAAAGGACAAGTGAATGTGGTCTTTTCTTGATCCTCTGGGGCGATGGGAATTTGATTGTAGCCTGAATAGCCATCTAAAAAGCAATAGTAGCTATGCCCAGCAAGTCTCTCAAGCATCTGATCAATGAATGGCAAAGGAAAGTGATCTTTCCTTGTGACCGAGTTCAATTTTCTGTAGTCAATACAAACCCGCCACCCAGTGGTCATTCGGGTGGGGACTAATTCATTATTATCATTTTTGACTACTGTGATTCCTGACTTCTTAGGAACAACCTGAACGGGGCTGACCCAAGTGCTATCTGATATGGGGTAAATGATGCCAACATCTAACAATTTTAGCACCTCGGTTCTGACGACCTCCTTCATATTAGGGTTAAGTCTGCGTTGCATCTCACGGGAAGATTTTGCATGTTCCTCAAGGTAAATATGATGCATACACAGAGCAGGACTTATACCCTTAATGTCTGCTATTGTCCACCCCAAAGCTGTCTTATGTTCGCGAAGAACATTAAGCAACTTGCCTTCCTGTTCTGAATTAAGGTCCGAAGAGATGATAACAGGCAAGGTATCAGAAGAACCTAAAAACGCATATTCAAGTGTATCTGGTAATGGCTTTAGGTCAAGTTGGGGTGGTTTTTTAATAGATGGGACAAGTTTAGACTCGGGAACTGGAAGAGGTTCCACTCTGGTTGTCCATTTGGTCGGGTCCAATATAGGGGTAGAGTCAAGCAATGCATTGACGTCTCTAATAGACCCATCGATGTCAAAGTCTAAGCCAAAATGAGTTAAACATGTCTGGAGGGGATCATCATTTAAAACAGTTTGCAGGGATTCCTCTACCAAACTTTCAATCATATTCACTGCAAAAGAATCATCCGTCTCCGGGGGTTGTTGTCTAACATTAAAGACATTGAGTTTGACCTTTAAATTGCCAAAAGACAACTTCATAACCCCATTTCTACAATTTATTATGGCATTGGATGTGGCTAAAAATGGCCTTCCCAAAATCACAGGAATCTGACTACCAGGATTCTGCACAGGTTGGGTATCTAAGACAATAAAGTCTACTGGGAAGTAAAATTTATCCACCTGAACCAGAACATCCTCAATAACACCGCGTGGGACTTTAACTGATCTGTCTGCAAGTTGCAGTGTTATGGTAGTCGGTTTCAGCTCTCCTAATCCAAGTTGCTCATAAACATAGAATGGTAGCAAATTGACACTAGCTCCTAAGTCCAACAATGCCCTCTCCACAGTATGGTCTCCTATAACGCATGAAATTGTGGGGCATCCTGGATCTTTAAACTTAGGAGGAGTGTTATACTTAAGAATTGAGCTAACTTGTTCAGTGAGAAACACTTTCTTGTGTGCATTCAATTTTCTTTTCTGGGTGCACATGTCTTTTAAGAATCTTGCATAAGCGGGAACTTGCTTAATAGCATCGAGCAATGGAATATTGATTTGCACTTTCTTAAAAATTTCCATTGTCTCATCAAGTTTGTTCCCTTGAGATGTTTTTGCAAGTCTTTGGGGAAAAGGTGCCTTGGGTATATAGGGTGGTATATGGCTAGACTCAGGACACGAAGAAGCTTCTAGGCTCTTCTTCAATGTAACAGGACTCACGTCTGGTCTAGTGGTGCTCTCTTGGACCTCACCCTTTCTAGCAGTTGTGTCTATGGCAGTTTTAGGTGGTTCCACATTATTGTCAATTTGTTTTCCACTCCTAAGTGTAGTTATGGCTTTAACTTGCGCTGGAGGGAGGTCTTGACAAGAGTTAGATCCCACTTCAAATTGTCCTTTGGGATTAGCTACAGGTTGACTAGGAAACCTACCTTTTTCCCTCTCATTTAATGCAGAAGCCAATTGACCCATTTGAAGTTCCAGCTTCGCAATTGCTTGCGAGTTGGCATGTAGAGAATGTTGGGTATCTTTTTGAAATTGTAGAGAGCTTTGCATGAACAAATTCAAAGTATCCTCAAGAGATGGTTTCTTGGGTTGTGTAGGGAATGTTTGAACTTGTTGAGGGTAAGATTGATTGGGAGGGTACCCTGGAGGTCCTCCTTGATGCGGTCCTTTGGACCATGAAAAATTGGGATGCCTTGCCCAACCTGGGTTATAAGTTTCCGAATATGGGTTGTTGCCAGGTCGAGGAAAGGCATTTATAGCATTAGCCTGATCGCTATTGTATTCCACTCCAGAGGTGTTAGAGGGACAGTTTTGTGTGACATGGGAGTTGAAACCAGGGGTGATGCAACTCTTGCCCACATTCTCATTTTCCATGTTACCTAATTGATGTGTAGCATCCATTGTATGTTTTAGTTTTGCTTTGAAAGTTCTTTCAATTTCTAGGTCAAGGGGTGCAAGCTGTTCACCCAGTGACCGACGACCAAGCATACACTAATTAACGACACTAAAAATCAAATATCTAGAACAAACCTAAAAATTGCAACTAACACAAGCAAGCAATCACAGAAAGAAATATAAAAATACTAAGCACCTAGAAATATTAAAAGAGAAGGTAAAAGAATGCAAACGAGGGGAAGGGGTGGCCCTTCCAACGTTGGCGAGAATTCCGCGTTTTCTCTTACTCCTACAAAAAGACAAAACACTAATAAGCAACAAAAAATTAAACTAAATTAAACTGAAACTAAACTACTCTAAGAATTTGGTAAATTATCCTACGTAATCCCCGGCAACGGCGCCAAAAACTTGATGTAAATTTTAATATGATACTCGCAAGCGCACGAATCTAATGCAGAATAGTGGCTACGAGGTCGATCCCTCAGAGACTTAGTAAGATATTCAACCTAATTCTAGAGTATGTAGTAAGTAATAATGAAATGTAAAGTTCTAATTTTTATTTTCTTTTTAAGCAATCAATTGTTCAACTAAACTAAAAGCACAGAAATTAACTAAACGAAAGATAAAATAATAAAGAAAAATCCTGTTTTGCTGCTTTCAGTCTGTCTTGCTTCTCCGTCCTGCTTTGCTCTCTCCTCCACCTTCAGCAACAGTCTCTCAACTGCACGCCTCAACCGTTCTGATCTTTCTCTCGAATAGAACAAAATAGTCCCCAATTCCAGCCAAAGCAAAGCTTCTTTCCCAAAACCTCCGTTATGCTACCCCTCTCTCGAGCAAGTAACTCTGTTCCTCCTCTTCGTTGACAATTCCCTTCTCAACAGACAGAACACCTCCAGCAATCCTCGTTCTCCTTCTTTCTGCCATTACGAACTGCACCGTCAACCACCCAGCCAGAACAGAACAAAAATACAGACTCTTCTTCCTTTTTGCACAGCACGGTCGCCTCAAGCCAGTCGGCCAGAACAGAGCCGAGAAACAGCAGAGTCACTCCTTTCTCTGCTCTGCCCAGCCGGAATAGTACCCAGCCGGCCTCTCTTCGCTCAACTACCACCAACAGCACGGTCCCCTCTTTCTTCCAAAAGTCAGAGCCAGAACCTTCCCCTCAGCACGAACAACTCTCCTTCTCGAGCAGACAGCACCTCCCTTCTTCCACAGGCAAACCGCTCCTTCGAGAACTCCTCTCGACAGCACAGCCCAACCGGCTTCCCGCCGCAGGCCTCGACAAAATCCAGCAAAACAGAGCAAAACAGAGCAGCCTTTTCCTCCGGCAGAGCCCAGAAAAGCAAGCCGCCTCTCTTCCTCTGTCTCTCGAGCAGAACGGCCCTCCCTTCTCCCACAGCAGCGCCGCTCTTCTTCCATTTATAGTCCGAAGAATCGAGTTGACGGCTACCCAGCACCTTCCTTTCCGGGCGCGACCTCAAGCTTTCAAAACAGGAATTTTTTCCATTTTACAGACATCGGCCAAATCAGAGCTTGCCGTCTTTCCTCCCTTCCAAGTCGAGCCAAAACTGTCATCGTGCTCCGGATTTCTATCATCGACGATCATCTCCACCATCTCCGGCGACCCATGGCCCATTCACCGGCTGATTTCGAACCCATCTGTCACCGCCGACCGTCCACCGACTCCTCACCGTTGAGTGCTCCTTTTCGTCGGATCACCTCGCCGCCGAAGTAGTCTCGCCGTGAACCTATCTCCGCCGGAACCCATGGCCCACGGCCGCCGGAATTCAGCCTCCTTCGATCCCTCCGATGCCCGAACAGAGCCTCACAACGAGGCTCTGTTTTCTGTTTTTCCAGGCGCCTGAGCCATCGGGCTCGGGTTGCTTTTGATTTCTTTTTTTTTTTTTTTTTTCCGGACCAGACCAGAACCGGTCGGTTCAATTCTCTTTTTCTTTTATTTTTTCTTTTTCTTAATTAAAACCCGCCGTATCGATCTCGCGCGTTCAATCTCCGATCTCGGCACAGAACCCATTTGACGTGCATTCTCTTTGGCGATTTAGGACTTTTACAACCTGCATAAATATAGTTAAATATAATTTAGACGCATCATAAATTATAAATCCATTAAACCAAATTAATGCATCTAAATTAATCAATTAAGCACATTTATTCATTAAACTCCTAATTATTCACTTAACACAGATAAACATTAATTATCCTTATTCTAACTAAAAATACGACTAACAAATAGGTAGAAAGGCATATAAAAATGTGTATATTTTCCATATATCAGTAGCATGGCTGCAAATCCTCACGAGACACAACTCATCCTACTAGGGACACCTAGAGGTTTAACGGCTTGTTGCATATGCATACGCTCAATGCAATCATATTTCCTACGAAAGTGATGTTTATTTTTATGCATTAGTTCTTTAGTTTGTTTGTTTGATTTTGTTTTGTTAGGGACTAGCAAAATGTAGGTTTGGGGGCATGATCTACATATTAAATATGCATTTTATTATCTCCAAAGCTTATGTTTATGTTAGTGTTTGACTAGAATGAGTGCTACTTTAATGTAGTTTTTGCTTTTTGTGGGAAACAAGAGTAAGAAAAAGAAATTAGGTGAAAAAGGACTTCAATGGTTAAATCATCATAACTTCGTGTATATATCTCTAATTGGACTGATTCAGTTAAAGTTCAAGAAGTCAGCTTTCCAACGCCACTGACCACGCACAATTCAGAGTTCGGAGCAGAAGGTTATAACCAGTAGAAAATTGTGAACAGTTTTTACGATCGATCGGCATTTATATGCGATCGATCGCCAAAGCCAGAAATAGTGCTATCGAAGAAAATGATCGATCGGCACTAAGACCGATCAATCATATCTACTGAAGTTTTTTGAGTTTTTAGATGTGCGAAATACAGTAAACACGATCGATCGGGAATACAAACAATCGATTGGCAGTGGAGATGAAACAAACGATTGGCATGACAACGCAGGAATTTGTGAAACAAATTGATCGATCGGCAAGCAATCGATCGGCTATACGGAGCAATCGATCGGTTTGTGCTGAAAAACTTAAATCAGGCTTATTTCGACTCGGATTTGGAGGGGACTTCGGGGTTTCTCTTCAAACATATAAATAAGCCTTATGGGAGAACGTTTTGGAGTATCTTGAGTTATTTTAGAGGCTAGAGCAAAGGAGAGAAGAAGAAGAAGAATATGATGATTGATTCTCTTCCAATGCAAGGCTAAACTCCTTTCTAAGGTGTAGATGAAGCCTAATAGACTGGTTGTATAGTTTCTTTTCTCTCATATTATGTTTTACTCTAGTTGGTGTATGAATTTTATTGTATAATCATTGTTAATTCATTACGGTTTGTTCTTTGTACTCGAGAGAGACAAGAGTGAATTCTTGTGAGTTTCAATCTGAAGAATACTTGCGTGTCCAAGAGGAACATGAGTAGGTTGAGGTGTTATATATCAATAAAGTTTCATTGGTTTATACTCGAGAGAAATAGATCACAATTCCTTGTTTTAATCGTTTTATGTGTTACATCCGAGAGGAGAGCACTATAATTTGAATTGACAAGTGTATGTCCGAGAGGAATATGTTAGCCAATTGAAAATCTTTATTCAAAAGAGAGAGAGAGAGACGATACACTAGTTTATTGTGGTGGATTCGAAGCCTTGGTCTCTTCCATATTGATTAAATCTCAATTAGATTAGTTAAAGTTCATTGCTTTTCTTAGATTAATTCAAAAACTGCTGCTTTCTCTTGAATTTGGTAATTGTTTAACCGTCCCTGAGGTTCGACAACCCTTTAATACTCATTGTAATACAATTGCCTTGTGCACTTGCAAGGGTTTAATTTTAAACGGTCAATACCATGTGGGTTTATCCCACCCAAGTAGTGCCTAAAAATATGGAGTAACTGTAGTCAAGAATGAAAAAAATGAATTAATCCCTACTAGAGTGACTTCTGGTTGGAGAATGTGTATTGATTATAGGAAGCTCAACTCAGTCACTAGGAAAGACCATTTTTATTTACCTTTTCTCGATCAGGTTTCAGAGAAGGTAGCTAGCCATGCGTATTATTGTTTCCTAGATGGGTACACAGGGTATAACCAAATTGAAATTTCATTAGATGATCAAGAGAAAACCACTTTCACATGCCCTTTTGGTACGTTTGGATAAAGGAGAATAGCTTTTGGATTTTGTAATTCACCTGTAATATTTCAAAGATGCATGCTTAATATTTTTAGTGATATAGTTGAATGCTACCTTGAAGTGTTTATGAATGACTTTTCTGTATTTTGTGTTTCATTTAATGATTGTTTATCTATTTTATATAAAGTTTTGAGCAAATGTGAAGAGAAGAACCTTGTGCTTAATTGGGAAAAATGACACTTCGTGGTCACCAATGGAATTGTCCTTGATCACATTGTTTCATCTAAAGGAATTGAATTAGACAAG
This sequence comes from Houttuynia cordata, assembly GCA_039654745.1. Classification (NCBI taxonomy): domain Eukaryota; kingdom Viridiplantae; phylum Streptophyta; class Magnoliopsida; order Piperales; family Saururaceae; genus Houttuynia; species Houttuynia cordata. The sequence goes on from CM077506.1 coordinate 2,119,845, forward strand.
TAATAACTCATTTGTCCACACCGAAGACTATTAAGGATATTAGATCATTTTTAGGTCATGCATGATTCTATAGGAGGTTTATTAAAAAATTTAGTTCTATTTCTAGACCATTGTGTAATCTCCTATCTAAAGATACTATTTTTTAATAGACTGAAGCTTGCAATCAAGCTTTTGTTAAATTGAAATGCATGCTCATTTCAGCCCCTATTATGTGACCCCCTTATTGGACTTTACATTTTGAAATAATGTATGATGCCAATGACTTTGTTGTGGGGACTGTTTTGGGGCAAATGAAGGACAAGAAGACCTATGTTATTTTCTATGCAAGTAAGACATTAGATGATGCTCAAATGAATTATTCAACAACTGAAAGGAATTACTTATTGTAGTATTTGTTTTACATAATTTTAGGTCTTATTTGACAAGATTTTCTATTGTTGTTTACACTGATCATGTTGCACTGAAATATCTTCTCTCAAAGAAAGAAGCAAAACCCAGGTCGATTTGGTGGATCCTTCTACTCCAAGAATATGATATCACTATTAAAGATGAGAAAGGAGTAGAAAATATTGTGGTTGAATATTTGTCTAGGTCAACTGTTGATGATTCCATCGAGAGCATGCGCATTAATGACACTTTCACATATGAGCAACTCTTTATTGTTTCTGATGTACCTTCTTTTGATGATATTGTTAAGTTTCTTGTCACATGTCAAATTCCATCTCATTGGACAACACAGGACATGAAAAAACTCATGGTAGAGGTTAGAAAATTCTTCTGGGATGATCCTTATCTATTTAAATATTGTCCGGATCATATTATTAGGAGATGTGTGCGCAATGATGAAATACATAATGTAATCTCTTTTTGACATTTAGAAGCATGTGGTGGACATTTTTGTACCAAGAAAATGGCAGCTATGATTTTACAGTGTGGTTTTATTGGCCTATTTTTTTAAAGATACTTATGCTTTTTGTATTACTTACAGACGTTGTCAACAACTTGGTGGAATAACCCGCCACAATATGATGCCTTTGAACACCATATTATTGATTGAAATATTTGATTGGTGGGGTACTCATTTCATGGGTCCGTATTTCATGGGCCGTTTCTACCCTTGTTTGCCAATCTTTATATTTTAGTTGTTGTTGACTATGTTTCCAAGTGGGTAGATGTCATACCCGATAGAAATAATGATCATAGAATTGTTATTCATTTCATAAAGGAAAATATTTTGTCAAGTGACAGCGGTTCTCATTTTTGCAATAGGCCTTTTGAGGCAATGCTGAAGAAATATAAAATCACTCATATGGTGCCCACAAACAAGTGGCAAGCTGAACTTGCCAATAGGGAGATCAAACATATTTTAGAGAAAATGGTTAACCTAAATCTCAAAGATTGGTCTCGCGCTTAACTAATGTGCTTTGGGTATATCGTACAACTTTCAAATCTCCTATTGGTATGTCTCCTTATAGACTTAACTATGGAAAAGCTTGTCACTTGCCTGTGGAATTGGAGGACAAGGCTTATTGGGCTATAAAGATATTTAATTACAGTTTGGATGACGTCAGTTCTGTATGTAAGCTCCAACTCAATGAATTGGAAGAAATCATGAATGATGCTTATATGAATTCAATTATTTACAAAGAACGAATGAATGTCCTTCATGATAAACACATACATCGAAAAACTTTTGAACCTTCACAAAAAGTTCTTTTATATAACTCTAGATTGCATTTATTTCCTGGCAAGTTCCGTTCTAGATGGACTGATCCCTTTATTGTTAAAACTGTTTATCCGCATGGAGCTATAGAAATTGAAAATTCAGAAAATGGCAATGTGTTTAAAGTGAATGGTCAACGACTTAAGGCATGTTTAGAGTTGATCCCTACAGAGGTTGAGACTATCCCTCGGTCTGATCCTATTTATCAGGATTTAGGCATTTTAGACTCACATTGTTTGGCTGAAGACAATAAATTTAGCTCTTTGGGGAGCCAACCCAACTTATTTCTTCATTCTTAGTTGTTTTTAGCTTATTTTAATTATGATGTTGTGTTTATTCCTGTGTGGGGGTATTTCACTCTAGGTTTGGAGGGTGTATATTCTTGTTTTTGATATTTTATATCAACCTCTCATTCTTAGTGTGCGTAAAAAATTAGAGGGTAGAACAAATTCTCTCATTCTAGACTATAGGATTCGAAGGGTTAGTTTGTAAGGGTATGTTAAAACCTAGTGCCTTAAGCCAACCGGTTGGCAATCACTAGCTACCTCTTTGGTTATCTACATGAGCCATATAGACTAGTAGAGCTAGGCATTGCACAATCATGAAATTGTTTTGTATATTATGTTTTTAAACTCTATATTGTGGAGTTATAGTGAGGACACTTGAGCATTAATTCTATCATGATACTTCAAGATAAAGATGTCATAGAATTATTTTGGGCTATTGAGCTCGACTTTAACTTGACTAATGGGTCACATTAGAATCTGTGGATGATAGAAATTTAGATTGTATGTCTATTTGTTTTGCACATTTGCTTTTTGAAAAATAATTATATAGCTATATTAAGCAAAAAATTTCAAGAGGAAGGTGTGAAATATGACCACTAATTTAAGCGTCTTTGTGCTTTAATTGTTTATTTATGTAAGTATTAGTGGTTAGTCTCTTTAAATGTTGTTATGTATATAGGAAGAGATATATAGGATTTTATTATTTTAGGTTAAATGTTTGTCGGTAGCATGGTTGTAAATCCTCACGAGACAAAATTTATCCTACTTGGGATACCTAGAGGTTTAATGGCTTGTTGCATACGCTCAATACAATCGTGTACGCACGTGGCATTTATTTTTCTAGTAGTTTATTTCTTAAATATTTTGCTTTATTTTGTTTTTATTTTTTTCGAGGACTAGCAAAATATAGGTTTGGGGGTATTTGATGAACACATAATTTATACACATTATACACCTTAATACATTAGTTTTCTAGCCCTAATTATGAGTTATTGAGGTTAGTTAGTAATTATTTAGGTTAATTTAAGAATTAGGCATTTACATTGTTAACTATGCTTAATTGAGTAATTTAGATGCATTTAATTTATTGAATAGAAATATTTTTAATTTGTATCTAAATTGAATATTATCTGTTCATCCATTCGAAGAGAAGGAAGAGGCATGTTCAGGCTCGACACTCGAGGATAAACTCGGACTTTTGATGCGATTTGGATTTGGATCAGCACGAACCGGGAAATGAATGGACTTGATTTGGGACTCTTTAATTTAGGATGCTTATAAAAACCGAATAAATTGAGAAAATGGGAGGCCAGTGTTCTACACAGTAGAAAACAGAGGAGAGGAGTCAGCCGAAGGAAAAAAAGAGAAGCTTGCAACAGTTTTTGGTCAGCTATTTTTTTGCTACATTACTGCTACAGTAAAATTCATGTGATGAAAATGTGAACAGTAATTTTGCTACATTGTTTCTGCTACAGTACTAGCATATGAGTTTTTCGAATATGATTTTTTTTTCATTTTATGATTATGAATAACGAATTTCAGTTAGGCTAGGGCTATGATGATGTTTTAATGAATCATGTGATAAACTCTTAAGCACAAATTTAATTTTCATGGATTGATATTCTATTATACCCTATGAATTTTTCTTTTATTGAATGTGTCATGCACATTTGATGTTTAGAATTATCATATGGTATGAATTATTTTTGTTAAATTGATAAGTGTTGATCTTTGATTAGACGTGATCTCCGAATACGTGTAACCCTTAGGTAACCGATTTAGTACCGTTATCAATTGGTTTTGCATAAGTATTGTTTAGGAGCGATATTACTTGTGGATTTATTACTGATTTTATGTTTTAGTCCATTTATCTATTCACTCTTATAATCTTTATTTTAATTACATTAGTTTTTTTTACCAATTAACCATTTTGAAATCTAATTTCATACTTTAGTTATAATTAATTATTTAGGAATCTATTGTTTCCAAACGCGCTCCTTGTGGTTCGACACTTGCATTCACCAAGTTAAGTTTATTACTCTGTTACCTGCACTTGGGTAAACAATATTCAAGGTGGGAAAGTGGAGGGCAACCTGAGGAGTTTTATGTGATAGGTGTGTTCGAAAAAGGCTTAAAGGTAATTAGACACCAAAGAAAATGAGTTGAATGTAACATAAATGAGAATGGTAAAGTAGATGGGTGAGATAACTAAGAGAGATAGGATTAGAGATTAATATATTCGTGAGAGTTTAGGGGAGAAGCTATGGTAATGTAGGTTGCGTTGGTATGGCTATATACAAAGTTAGAAGATTAGAAAGGATGCATGAAAATAATGTCAAAAGAGAGAGAGGGAGACTTAAAAGAACTCGAATGAAGTTAATAAAAAAAGACGACTTTATTATAATAAAAAAGGATATGACTTTACTATTTCTTACAAAAGAGTTGGCATAAAACAGTCTTGAATGGAGGTATAAGATCCATGTCGCTAACCCCAAATAGTTGGAAAAATGCGTTACTTGATTATGATTATGTATATTTGAGAACAAGAGTAGACTAGTGATGAAAATCTTTTTATCTTTAGATGTTTCTCTTGTGTTGCATATATGTTTGCAAGTTGATTTGGTTTTTGAGGCTTTACTTTTTTGGGGGGCTCCAAATCTGCTGAGCCATTGTGGTGCTACTCATATTACTATTAGGCAATAATTAGCTTGAAATTGTTATAGGCTACTCAATTCACATAGTTATTAATTTGGTGAAACCGTTATTTCTGTGTCTCTTTATTTTACTGAAACTAGTTCTGCATAGTGCAGACAGTAATGGTATATTTATAGAGTGGCATTTACGTGCTAGGCAGTACGTGTAGAAAGGTGTCTTTATCGTTCATGGTCGTCCTTTTTTTGCTTTAAAGTAGGATACTCGACTATGCAGCACAGAAAGGCCGCGTTAGGCCTACATCACTTTGTCAACAAAATATGCTGTAAATATGGTTCAACTCGACGTTTTTCTTTGCTCTTTTTAAGATGTTACCCATCTATAAGAAGATGGAGTCAAATTTATGCATACATCATGTTTCCTCCTCAATTAAGGGAATTGTAACTTTTCTGCTTCTCATCTTTAGTTTATATAATTTGCTCATTTATGCCAGATTTAAACAAATTTGGTGACCTTATTGCGGCGATTCAAGAGCTTAACCATTCGGAGTATGAGTTGTGCACAACCTCTCCTTGGATTTTGGGGAAACCTAGTGAAAATAACCCACTTGTCCAGAAGCAGGTATCTATCTTCACACATGAACATCTTATCTGTTATTAGTGTACTCAATAGCAATGAGAAATGATAACTTATGTTTTGCTTGTTATCATGTGTCATTATCCGTGTATGTAAGATTCGCTTGCTCTTTTCACGACTTCTCTTTGAGTACATGCATATTAATCTTGGACTACAATGTTTAGACTCTGGAGCTTGGTGCACTGCCAAGTCTCATGAAGATGATGAGATCCAGCTTTATTGAAGAGGTTGTCAGGGCAATTTATGCTATTTCTGCCATCAACAGAAATAACGTGGATGGCCAAATACTGTTCTCTGGTGAATCTGGGGTCCTAATGCTGCAGGTAAACAATAACATGCTTAATCATTCTGAAAGTTATAAGAAGTTAAAAAAAAAGGAAAACAAAAAATCAAAATATAATTTATACTACTTAAATGTCTTCATTCCAAACTAATATAGATGGATCAAACTAATTATTGCCTACCTAGTAATATGAAGTTTGGAATGAAGACATTTAAGTATGAACTAGAAATTTAATTAGGGGATGTGCAAGCTCACATTCTATTCTGACAGCATGAACTCGAAAACTTGCTCCACGGTTCCCTCCACGGTGATGGTGAAGATTTAGAAGTGGACTAAAAAACTTGCTCCAAAGTCTCTGTGGCCAGATCTCCTCTGCCACCGCCACCGCCCCCCTCCGCCAGTGCCATGGCGGTGTCCTCCTCCTGCCTATCCTGGAAGCAACTCTTCGTGAACTCCTCTCCTTCCACTGATCTCCCTTACTTTCTTGAACTCTTAGATGTGCTTGTAGTTCCTGTTCCTAACACATCCTAGATGAAGCCTCAGCCATTTGGCAGAATTCGTTGATTGGCAACTGTACTACATATGGCTCAAAAATTCCCTTGAAAGGGTTTAGAAAATCACAAGTTTTGAGATGAAGTCACTGGCAGATGGTTTTTTATTTAAATTCTCATCCAAGGAAGATTGGCACCATATTCTCAATGGCAAGTGGGCTGTTGGTGGAAGATCGATGATCCTCCGCAAGTGGCATCCAGGTATGAAACCTGTCAGCGAGATCATAAAATCAGTTCCTATTTGGGTTCGCTTCCTGAAACTTCTTCCACATTTTGTTCCTAAGAGTTTGGGAAGAATTGCAAGCAATTTAGGGACTCCCCTTCAAAGTGACCCTGCAATCGTAGATTTTAGTCACATGCAATATACTCGTGTTTGTGTGGAGATAAAACATGGATTCAAATTTAAGGATATTGTGCCAGTTTTATGCGATGATGGTACTACTTTTCCTCAAAAAGCTGAATATGAATGAAGACTAGTCAGTTGTTCTAAATGTCTTAACTTTGAACATCAAGCTGATAAGTGCCCGTTTCATAATGAATGGAGACCAATTTCGGGTGCAAATCATAGCATTACCTTAGCAGAAGCAGGAGCTACCATGAACGCTAGTGAAGGTTACTTTTCCGGTGAGCATGCATCACCAGAAAGAGTCGCTAGCATGGGCCCCACCTCGAATCAATGTCAATTGTTAGATCAAATCTCTGTGCATGTGTGCACACAAGCATAGTTAGCTCAGGATCAAGTGTGATTCATCCCTCCTCTACATGCTTCTATTCCAAATATGGTTCATTCTCAAAATTTGATCACATATGGTAATCATAATCAAGCTGGGATTCATTGTCCATCGAGCACTATTCAAGTTTCCAATATTACTGATATGCAAGCTCCTATTATGGCACCCTAGGATCTTAATCTAGGAGGATCCCAGGAAATCATTTGAACTCTCATGTGCTTGGTTTGGTGATATCTATAATATATATATATTTTTATATGCCTTTCTACCTATATGTTAGTCATAATTTTAGTTAAAATAAGAATAATTAATGTTTATCAGTGTTAAGTGAGTAATTAGGTGTTGAATAAATAAATGCACTTAATTGATCTACTTTAGATGCATTAATTGGATTTAATAGATTACATTTTATTTTGCATCTAATTTAAGATTTAATTTTATTTATGCAAGGTTTACGAGTTTCAAATACAGATTGCCAAAAGTGAAGCATGTCAAACGGGTTTTGAAGATCCGGTGGTGGAGATTGCTACGACAGGTTTTAGCCCAATGAAAGAAAAAAAGAGAGAAATTGAACCTAAACCAACCGGTTCAGTGGTTCGGTTCAGGAAAGAAAAAAAGTGTCATACAGTATATAAACATCATTAAATAAATATGAAATGAACCTACTTAATCTTTATTATAGCAATTGAATTTAATAAAATCATAATCATAATCATAATCATAATCAAGTAGCGCCTTTTCCCAACTATATGGGGTCGGCGACACGGATCTTACTCCTCCATTCCAGCCTGTTTTGGGCTACCTCTTTTGTAAGAGATAGTAAAGTCGAATCCTTTCTTATTAACTCCATCCAAGTTCCCTTAGGTCTCCCTCTCCCTCTTTTAGCATTGTTTACATGTATCCCTTTTAATCTTCTCACAGGGGCATCTAAAGGTCTTCTTTGCATATGCCCATACCAACGCAACCTACATTCCCTCAGCTTCTCCCCTAAAGGCGCTACTCCTAGGCTCTCACGAATTGAAGTCAATTCCTTTCTTATTAACTCCATCCAAGTTCTCTTAGGTCTCCATCTCCCTCTTTTAGCATCGTTTATATGTATCCCTTTTAATCTTCTCACAGGGGCATCTAAAGGTCTTCTTTGCATATGCCCATACCAATGCAACCTACATTCCCTCAGCTTCTCCCCTAAAGGCGCTAGTCCTAGGCTCTCATGAATATATTCATTTCTAATCCTATCTCTCCTAGTTATCCCACTCATTCACCTTAACATTCTCATTTCGGCTACATTCAACTTATCTATATGACTCCTCTTTGGTGCCCAGCACTCTACTCCATAGAGTCTTGTAGGCCTAATGGCCGTCCTATAAAACTTGCCTTTAAGTCTTTTTGGAACCCGCCTATCACACAACACTCTCGAGGCTGCCCTCCACTTTACCCACCCCGCATTTATCCTATGCACCACATCACTACCAATATCCCCTTCTTTATAGATAATGGATCCTAACTAACGGAATTGATCACACCTTGGCACTTCTTGCCCATCTATTTCAACTAGGGCTCTATCTATAGTTCTACCTTCCTTAAAATTAAATTCCATGCACTCTGCCTTAGTCCTACTTATTTTAAAACCTTTAGATTCTAGAGCAACCCTCCACAATTCTAATTTCGCATTTAAACCTACTTTACTCTCATCAATTAAAACTACATCATCTGCAAAAAGCATACACCAAGGTGCATTATCTTACAAATGACTAGTAAGCTCATCCATAACTAAAGCAAAATGATACGGACTTAAAGCTGACCCTTGATGAAGACCCACCGTAACCGAAAACTCCTTAGTGTCCCCCCAATAGTCTGCACACTAGTCACAACCCTTCATACATATCCTTTATGATATCTATGTAACCTCTTAGACACCCTTCTTCTTCATAACACTCCAAATAAGCTCTCTCGGCACTCTATCGTAGGCTTTTTCCAAATCTATGAAGGCCATATAGAGGTTTTATTTTCTATCCCTGTACCTCTCAACTAACTGCCGTAGTAAAAATATAGCTTCTGTTGTTGACCTCTCTGGCATGAAACCAAATTGATTCTCTGATACTTTAGTAACTTTTCGCAAATGCCCTTCTAATACTCTCTCCCATAATTTCATAGTATGCCCCATAACTTTTATATCTCTATAGTTTGTACAACTTTGGATATCCCCTTTATTTTTATACAAGGGTATGAAGGTACTCCTCCTCCACTCCTTCGGCATCCTCTTAGACTTCCAAATCTTGTTGAATAAATTAGTCAACCAAGTTAAGCCCACACCTCCTAGTGCCTTCCACACTTCAATAGGAATTCCATCGGGCCCTAGAGCCTTGCCTTTCTTCATCTTCCTTAACGCAGCACCTACTTCTTCTATGGAGAATTTAATAAAGTCAATAGAATAAAATTCAAGTTTCTAGCACTCATCGGCCAATAATATCATAATGTATCAAATCAAACAACTGAATAATAATAAAGAAATCTCTAATCCTTTCTCGGCGTGTCACGCCCAAGATTCCTGACCTTGATTAGAGCGCGGAAGCAACCGATCAAAGATAACCATGAGGCCAGAAACCTGAAGTGTGACCGAATACTCGATTGATCATTACGTTTAGCCACACGAAAGATACAGGATCATTATGACTGACCATATTCAGATATGCAATCTTAAATAACATTGCCAATAGTAAAGAAATAATCTACTTAGTCTATTACACCAGATAAAATCATAGTCATTCAATCCAAGATACTTTTAGTTCTAGGCACACACAGGCCAAAAAATAAATATCAAATCATAAATCACATAATAAAAGACTTTCACTCCAAGCTTCTGCTATCCTTAGCAGTTCTAGTACTAATCACCTGTTCAACTTCACTCTCTTTTAATTCATGCATCAGAGGATGTATAAGTATTCTGAAGAAACACCCAGTAGGATTACAAAAACCCCACTGAGAAATAGGAATGAAAATTATATAGACATAATGCTCTTTGTAAAGAATTTCAATGTTCAACAGAAATTAGGAATTGGAAACACAGAGTTTACTTTAACTGAATAGTAACCATACTAAGAGACAACATCAACTCAGTGTATGGGTAAATCAAATAACAATTTTGAGACTCCGAACAATTATCGTGTAAGGAGAAAACAATTAGTAAGTTCAGACTCCAGGCATCCATAGTGTAAGGAGACATCAATTTCTGCTCTCAGCTAGGTCCACTTCCCATGTGGAACAATATACCAGGACATCCTAGAGATTCTCTCTTTGGAGCCCGGCCATGCGTCTAGGGATGCTGGCTCCATCGGTGCTTACGGGCACAATGGGCAGAGACTGTAGACCTTCCATAATATCATACAGTCTAAAACGTATGTGTGCCTTCATCAGCTGCACTACAGAGGTTCAATAAGAATCAGAGATCACTATGGATCTAGCAATGGCTCGTGAGCATACTATGATTCCACCTTGGAGAGTTTGTAGCAATAACTCTTAGTGGAAGAAAACAGTTTTCAGGGAACTGAATGGTACTCATAACAACAGAGGTTGTATCAATCAACTCAAGTTCTAATCTTTCAAGGTTGACTCACATAGGAGTACTAATGAGATCTCAATATCTCAATAAGCAACTGACTCACCAGAGGAGTGATAAAAGACTTGTTCAATATTGATAATCAACTGACTCATAAGAGATAATTCAACATGTTACACTTATCATGTATCTTCCTTGTGCATAGCCCTAGATAGGAATCCCAAAAGCACTAACTATAGAATTAGATAATCATCATGTAGATGGAATACTAGGGTCTGAGAGTTCAAACCCTAATTTGAACTCTATTGACCCAAATAGTATACAAAACTGCAAACACTTAGGACACTGCTTCGCTGAAGAATGATTCGACCCAGATCATCTTTTAAGTCAATTATTGTTACTGTAATCACCTTTACTCAAATCTCCCATCATTCATTAAGGTTATTTTAATCATGACACAACATATATTCAAATCCTACTAAGTAGACATGTTTGGAATCCTAATTTTGTGTACTATTATTTACATGACAGTCTAATTCTGACGCTTACTGCAAATTGTACAATTAGAGTTTAATTATGAAATTTGTACTGAGCATATCCCACTAAGTCTAGTTTCCAACCCAACAAACGACATATTTGTCTAACTCTTCCATAATTAGTTATGACTTTTTAATTACCGCTCATTGACGAAGAAAGAGTTCTGCCCGAGCGAGACTACCTTAATCCAATGTGTTATATTCGTATTAGATACATTATATACCACATAGGATAATTATAATACTCATAATTACCCATTCTCGAGGTATGTTACAGAACCATTATGACTCTAGTATAGAGTAATATTACTCACCTTAAGACACCACTTACCATCATAAAACTGTTTATACACGTAGTAGTTCAATAGCACACACATTACCAAAATAGGACATCTAATTTCATACTGAATCTTGAAAGGAAATCAATTGGCCGAATCATAAAAAGGATGACTTTTTGTGAATGAAAAGTGGTGACACAAGATTTAAACTTCAAGCATGAAGATTGATCACAATACACCACTGATACTTACCTTTCCTAGGTGATACCTGTTTTAGAACTCATTGAAACAACATGATAAGAAGACAAAAATTATGGAACAAAATGTTGCTACATCACTCAAACATCATGTTGAGTCAAATAGGAATGAACGACATGAGAACCATTCAGGCGCTAGCACATGGAAGATTACATACCAATCAATTAACACGATACATGATTGTAGGAATACGTTAAACCCAACAAGATCTCTCTTATATCATGATAATTTATCAAAAATACATGAAATAGGAAGTCACAAGACCAATCATGCATTAGTATGGAATCATCAACAAAGACTAATCATATGAGAAGTGAAGAAAAACTCATCCTACCACTTTGCACGACGAGTTCTTTGAGTCCTCTCGTAGAATTCCTCTTCCTCTTCGCGAAAATGCCCCTCTTCGTGGATTAAACGTGACCAAATCTTGCTGATTGAGTGAATAACAAAGCAAACACCAAAGCTCCAAGAGGCTGGACGTTCAAGTGTTTGGCTTGGTCCTCTCTCATAGGTTTTTATAGAGAAACCCTAATACAACTAGGAAATCTCCTTCCCAATCACTTTCCCTATTAGGTACACTAAGTTTTTAATCTCCACCATTGATCCAAAACCACCTCCTAGCCATCTAGGACGCTCTCTCAATAGCCCTCCTAGATTTGGTAGGATTCCCAACTCAAAAAGATCCCAAAATCGGAAATTGCTTTTACCGGTGCGATCGATCGCAGGGCTCAGCAATCAATTGCTGCCAAAATTGCAGCATCACAATACTTACGATCGATCAGGAGTGCAAAACTAAAAATCACAGTAGATACGAATGATCATCACACAAGGTGATCGATCGCGGCAGCCTTTCGTTTGGTTAAACTGACACACGATCACAACTTCAAAATCTGAAATCCAATTTCACAAAATTTATGGCAATAGAAAGCTTACTTCAATATCAGCTCCCGCCTTTTCATCGATCAACAAACCCGTATTACGAATTCAAATTTTTTCGGGTATTACATGGATTCATCAACACCTTCCTGCTACTGCAACCGTGCTTACTTCAATATCAGCTCCCTCCTTTTCAGATGATGCATGAGTATTTCATAGAAACACTCAGTAGGATGTAAAAACCCACTGAAAATAAATTAATAGGATGAAGAGAAATATATAACAAAGGAATAGATGATACTTGATGATGTCCGGACTGAACCTAAGGTCTATTTACCTAAAAGAAAGGTCAGTCATCAACGGTTCCCGAGTCGCAAGTATAAGGAAAGAATAATATATCATAGGACTCCAAGCATCACATATGTAAGGAGAAAATAAAAAATCATAATACCTCAAGGCATCTAAAGTGTAAAGAGATTCAATTTCTGCTCGATAAATAGGCCAACCATATGGCTACTTACCAGAATCACCCTAGAGGTTCTCCCTTCAGAACCCGCCATGCGTCTAGATTGCATACCTTCCGAAATATCATACAGCCTAAACATACATATGTGCCTCCATTCGGGCAATAAGGAAACCATGTTCCATAACTATCGGAGATCACCATGGATCTACCAATGACTCTTGAACATACTATGATTCTATCCGAAGAGATCTTTAGAAGAACTCTTAGTGGAGTAATAGGTCAATGTCAAACTGGACAATGCTTCAACAATAGCTGAGGTCTCAACTTTCTGAGAATAAGGGTAACTCTTACCACAATGACTCACTCACGGAGTAGGAATAGAACATTGAAGTATCTTATCCGGACATGACTCACTCTCAGGAATAACAAGGAGATTCACATATCTCAGATGATAACAAAGCTCACCATAGGAGTATAGATCAAACATCCAATACTTTTGACACACATATGTTCATGCATAGCCCTAGATAGGAACATTCTAGAAAATAATTAGGTTTATAACATATATATATATATATATATATCCAAAGTCAAGATTTAAGAATAGGTCTTTGATGATTTGATTTCCAAGTAGAATTTCAAACCGACACAAACGCTTGTCTAAAAATAGAAATCTTGGTTCACTTGCTCACTTAGACTTACCTCATATGATTAATCTTTTTACTGATCCAACCTTACTGTGATAATCCATCTTTAGTAGTATAATGAATAATACTGACACTTTAACTTATTTCACACAATATCATGTAGTATTACTTATGTATTAGTATTTTTCACTATGATTTCAACACACTGTCTCCTCCAAAATAGTCCCTTTCCGACTACTCCCATTGTCTGTACAATAGGAATTAGACTCAGAAAGATTTAATGTCATTAACCTTATTTGTCTAGTTTCTAACCCCACTGACTTTATATTTTTCTGATTTTTCTTGAATTAGTTATGAATTAATTACTACCAACTGTCGGCACAAAAACAGTTCTGTCCGATATAATAAATCATAATCATACTTAAGTATTTCATATAACCAAACCTCATACTTCACCTTATTAGTGTTAATAAAGTATTACAAACTCAATTACTCCCCTCCTAGGTTCATTACAGGTCCTAGAGTATTGTGCAATTACATAAAAATACCCTTTTATCATGTTTCTTATCATAAAACACAGTCTTAAGTATTAACCCTTTGGAATAAAGATAATTAAATAAAAACAGCAGTTACGACTACTTGAACCAACGAAATCAAAGGACTAATAGACAAAGATCAGAACTTTTAGCATCAACAAGATCAATAGATATCAAGCATGGATAGTATTCCCATCTAAGGACGTAACATGAACGCATTGAGGAATAAACTTAACAATATGAATGATAGAATCAATTGTGCATCAAGTTCTTATTCAAATCAATATATATAACTATGATTTGAATGAATCAGTACTCATATATGAGAAGAAAGGAAAACAAAATAGGGAAAACCATCGTACTCTTTGTTCCACAAAATTTTGCCTTTTACGCATCATTTGCCTCCTTTGCTTCGCAACGATGCCTCCGCTCCAAGCTTTGGATGAAGACTCAAGTCAAGAAGAAGCTTGAGAGAAGGGTGAACGTGAGAAGGTGAAAAGCACAAGCTTTTTACAGCTAGGGTTTTGATATGAATAGCACAAACCATCCCTTCTCATGTGTTTATATAGAGTGTAGAGTTTCTCCAATATCTTCATATGAACGCACATTCCAAGTTTGGTTAGGATTTAGTATCCTTTTCCCATAAAAAATTAAACAAAATGCAACTTCCATTTTGGAGTCTATACGGTGCGATCGATCGCGGCTCTAGGGGATTGATCGCTGCATCCTTTATGCACGATCACAGTACTTACGATCGATCGTCATCGACGGCAATCGATCACACACACCAAAGTCTTAAATCATAGTAGATACGATCGATCGTCAACCATGGTGATCGATCGCATTAGCCTTGATTTCGTTTCTAAAACTGGTCCGAATCGATTGCGTTTGAAAATTAAATCGATCATATCTTTTTGCTCCGAGCTCCAATTTATGCATAAATGGTGGCGCTGGAAAGCTTTCATCGCGATCTTTAACAAAAAATTGCAAAACATAGTAAAAATAAGCATCAAAACTTCATATATTAGTTATAGTAAACATACCAAATTTTTAGGTGTTACAAAAACAAAGATCAAGCTAAAAAAATTTGCAAGAATTCAAGGTACATTAATGCATGGTTGGCATAGTATTCATAATTATTCATCTAATCCTTTAGATCAAATCTTGATTTATTGGAATCCTACAATTTTTCATGTCACCAAGCTCCATGAAAGTGATCAATTTGAGCATGCTCTTGTTCCAATCCAGTTACCGGTTTGAATTTTTTCTTCACTATGATATATACTTCTAATGATTTTTATCATAGAAAAATTTGGTGGAGTTCTTTACTAGAGATAAAAGATTCTGTTGATGGTCCATGGTTTATGATTGGAGACTTCAATTGCATCCGTTCGATTGAAGAGGGATTAGTGGGGTTGTTGTTTTTTCTTGGCAGCTTGATCAATTTAAACAATTTACTTTGAGTTAGATCATATTGATATTCCTTTATCAAAGTCTTTCACCTGGAGTAATAAGCACACAGATGGCACTCTTATCTAGAGAAGATTGGACCAGCATTATGTAATCACAATTGGATGATTATGCACCCTCATGGAACGTCAAATGTCTTATGTCGGGGTCATCCGATCATTCTCCTCTTGTTTTCTCCTTAGAGGACAGGCGGCCCACAAGGTCTCAAACCATTAACTACAACAAATTTGGCATAAATCAGTACACCTATAGTTAGTGATTTCAGAAGTCTAAAGTTTTGTTGCTTGTTCTAGGCATACGAGGTCATCATCATGCCAGTAATACACAGGTGTGCAAGCTTCATTATCTTTCGGTTTGACCTTTTCTTTTTATATGAACTTAGAGTTTTACATATATGTGATTTTGATAGGATAAGATCACTAGGCGGACTAACTATGCAATATGCACTAGTTCATTCTGCCATAGTATCCAGTCTTCCCTGATACAATAGGAGAAAATGCTCTCTTTTTGCCTTTCATTTAGAAGCAAAAAAAATCTTTGAAGGAGGTGCTTTCATTGTCCCTGTCCTTGGGGTCATGGTGAGAGAGATAACAGAGGTAAGTGTAGCGACCGTAAATTTTATAGTAATAAATTGGAATTTTATTGCTCAAATGGAGTAATTTTGAGTTCTAGAAAACTCATTAAAATTAAATTTAAAAATTAAAATTTTTCTTTCCGTCAGACTGATCGATCGAGTTTTTGGTAGATCGATCGGGAGATGATCGATCGCTTTTGTATGGCATCGATCGCAGGACGATCGATCGCGTATACGGACCGATCGATCACCATTAATTTCACAATTTTCGAGGCAAATCCGTTGGGGAACCTCTTGGGCTGATTTTGTGGGATCTTGGGAGGACGTGTCCTACCTAATTAGCCCTAATCATGGGATCTAAAACTTGAAGATTGATTGGGTTTCCAAAACCCTAAATTGTATAAGATTATTTTCTCTTATAACTAGATATTCAATTAGCCAAATTGGGACAATCTTTGGGAGACAATTTGGGACGCCCTAGGGAAGGTTGACTTGGCCTTCCATGTTTGTGGATGGCGCCAAGTTGGAGTTGGAATCAATCTTTTTGATCGACATCTAATTGGGAAGTTAGGGAAGGGATTTGTTAAATAAGTAGTTTGAGATAAATCCCTACCTTAATGGAAGCAACTGAATATTCTGATTTAGGGGATCTCGTCGAGGCTATGTTGGATGGGCTGGAGCAATCCATGGCCCTTGGATGAGGCGAAGGTGGACGGTGGGGATCACAAGGCATGATCTATTTAAGCCATACAAGAGAGGATCGACCACCCTTTTTGGAACTGGCTGTTTTCTTCTCCTTTGGTGATTCCCTTCTCCACTATCACGTCCTTCCCCTCCTCTTCCAACCAGCAGTGAGCCTCTCTTCGTTGTGCATGCAAAGGTGGTGTTTTGGTTCGTGTGGAGTTTGCGAAGCAGCGAGATTTAGTGCAAACAGGGTGACGTACAACTAGCATCAGTTTGACAAAGTAAGATACTCTTTTTCTCACGCATGTGTATATTAAAAATTCATGAGTTTTCCTGATGATTCGAGTTATGATGAATATGCGACATTGATGATCTTTGGTGTTTTGGATTAATCATCTTGTTGTTTATGGTTGACATGATGAATTGAATAACCCGATTCTAGTATATTGTATCCATCTCCATGCATAACCCATTCGAGACATCCCTGTTGTATGCTACTCTTTTGCTACCCTCTTACCAAACGTTTGCTATCCATCAATGCATGTCGTTCTCTGTTTCAAGTGGCTTAAAGGTCTGTTTTTATAAAGTTGTCTAGTTTCATATTGTTGTCAATGGATTTGGTGTTATACTATGCCATGACATAAAGCAATCATAGAGAGACATCTTAATTCAATGTTTATCCTAAAAAGCAGCCAGTTTTATGAGTTAGGCTTGCTGGTTTTGTACATTCAAGTAGGTCAAATTAGAGTTTGAGTGGTCTGGTTATGTGTCCTGTAAAAGCTATTCACTTTAAGCATTATACACCTAAATTGATTGAGTAAATCAAATCGGTCTTTTTTTAAAGGAGATAATTAAGAAGATTTATAACCTGAAAGTATAAGCCCTTATGGGTCAGGACTTGTGGAACTCGAAGACCTCAGTTACCAGGTCTGACCTGGAGCCGAAGTGTCCTAGAAAAGCTGTCCAGTTTGGGGGGTTAATGACCTAATAAGGCTAAATTGTAAAAACAGTTTTAATAAGGATCTGATATGCAATTTAATGCCTAATTAAGAAAGTGATCAGAAGTAGTAAATGCCTAAGATGATAGTGTATTAAGTCTATATGACCCTGATTAGGATTAGAACATGTAATAACTGATAGAAATGGGGTTAATTCAAGGTATAGTACTCTCGGCCAGGAATAATCCTACGCTAACAAACTATGTTAGAAAATACATAACTAAATACAGTAAATTCAGAAAATTATGCCGTAAATTGGGTAATAACCTACAGACATAGAGCTGTCTGTCATAAAAATTTCAGAGACAAAAAAACTGTGTACAGACGGTGATAAATCTGGAAATAGGGCAGTTGTGTACATAACAGTGTCCATTCCCATAGCATAAGTTATACACTACGTTAAACCGTATAATATATGTAACACATGGAGGGTATTATTAATTAAAAACCCAGAGTTATATGGTGTTATATTATGTAATGGGTAATTCAAATTATTACAAACGTCATGGTCACCGAGTCTTCCCGTACGGTTCCTAACACCGTACATCTCTTCCACCTTGAAGCCTTGGTTCAAGGTTAGGGTTTATCCTCTTAAACCCTACCATTAAGTTATATGAGATACTTTCTTTTCAGAGTCTTGAGAACCAGGGATGGTCTCGATTGGAATGGTGCAAGGTGAAGGTATTGGACGCGTCTCTACTGAAGAGCTATGGTTTCGAGTCAACCCGTGCCTAGGCATAGATTAGTTTCCTTGATTTAACTATTGTGAGTCAATCCTTCTGAATGTTGAGAATTTCAGTGTACTCCTTTGAGAGTCTGATTTCCGAAATTGATTTTATGAGTCTCTTCATGAGAACACCCTTATTAGGGTTAGACTGATCTAGTTCTACATAAATTGTTTCTCCACTAAGAGTTTTGTTGAACACTCTTAGATTAGATCATAGTATGCTCACGAGCCATAGCTAGACCCGTGGTGGTCTCAAATATTTATGAACCTCTGTAGTTCAGCCGATGACAGCAATCGCGTGCGCTTTAGATTGTACGACATTATGGAAGGTCTGCAATCTCTGCCCATTGTGCCCGTAAGCACCGATGGGGCCAGCATCCCTAGACGCATGGCCGGGTTCCTCTGAAGAACCCCTAGGATGTTCTGGTATTGATGTCCATAGGGGAAGTGGACAGAGCTGAGAGCATAAATTAATTTCTCCGACACTTTGGTTGTCTGGATCAGATATTTTGGTTATCTCCTTACTCTTTGGAAGTCTGGAGTCGTATTGACAATTTGATTTTATTCATCCTCGGTCAGCTAGAGTTTCGAGTGATGTGTCAGCTTCAGGTAAGTGAATCCTATTTGTATTAGTTCAGAGTTGTCGGACCTCTTATTGTCAAGTCATTTTAATTCGAGCTCCTTTGTGAGTTTTTCTAGTATCCTACTGAGTATTTCCTTTGGAATACTCATGCATCTTTTGATGCAGGGATTAAGACGGAAGAGAAGTCATTAGCGTTTATCGGCGTGGAGGTTGGTGATCTTAAGGATACGAAGAGTAGATGGCATTTATTTTGTTTTCAATTATTTTGGATGTTGGTTTATTTTGTGGCCTGTGTACCATTAATTTATTTGCTTTGTGAGAACCTTTACATTATTGTAATAAGACAATTGTCCTTTTACTCAGTTATTTTATATCCCATGTATGTGAATATTTGTTTAAGTCATGTCGACCCTGCGAAATCCATGTATGTAAATGGGCATGTGATGATTCGAGTATTCAGTCCGTCCCAGATTTTCTACCCTATAACCTTTATTGGCTTATCACTTCCGCGTACTTCGAGGTTGGAAATTTGGGGCGTGACATAAAGAGACATGGAAATGCACTAATTTAGTTACTACATATTATAAGTTACAATTGGGTCAAATCGTAGTCACCACAATTGTTAGAAAGTCCAGAATTGAGCTTTCTAATTTTCATTTCATAGTTGATATGAAAATTACGTGAATATTGTTGTCCATAATTGAGCTGTTAAGAACACTTTTAATCTAATGGTCTGTTGAAGATGTGATATGGCACAAAATTTTTTAGTAGGATTACTTTATCTTTTTAGAGAGAAGGGGGTGATTCATTTCTTCTTACAAATTTCTTTGAATTTGCTAGGAATAAGTGGATCACAGAACACACACGAAATAACTGCTCATGAAGAGAGAACTAGCTTGCTTCCTCGCGAGCAAAATGGTCTGCTGTCTTAGGTTTCAAGTCCCAGTGGAAGAAAAAATGTCATCACCGTTGTTGGTGAAATGTACCCATTCAGTATGAATAACATGTTTATGTGTACAATGTGGTACTAATTATATGAATAATATATGAGAATATCTTTTGCATTTATGAATAATGCTTGTTATTTATATTTAGCACAGCAGCATAAAGGTGTTGTTTTTTTTGAAGTATATACCGATAGATAAAAGCTGTCATAAATGACCTAAAACCGTCGCAATAGGTATCTAACAAGGGCTAGATTCCGTTTTTAAAACCGTCAATAAATATTTATACCGACGGCATAAAACCGTCGCTATATACACTTGCGACAGAAACAAATCCGTCAGTAAAACTGTTGATAAAGATCAGCTTCCCATTTTTTCCGTCGAAATGTCATTAGCGGCGCTGGGCTAGCATCGGAAAGGATCAGTCGCTATAAATTTGTAGTGAAAAGACTTTTAGCGACAGATTTTGCCGTCGGTAAAAGACATTTTTAGATGAATCCCCTCAGTTTGTTTTGTTTTAAAAATTACAACTCGTCAAAGCTGCTTTAAAAGCATGGAACTATGCATCTTTTGGGAAAATAGATGATCAAATTGGTGAAGCTAAAATCAGGTTGGCAGATCCCAAAGAAATTTGTTTTCTTCTTCTTTTGATGCACAACTTTTGGAGGAGGAGAATTTGGCCCATGTTGCTCTCTTCCATGAGGAGAGCATAGAGAAGAGTTTTTACCATAAAAAATCAAGGGTGAAGTGGCTTCAGGAAGGTGATAGATGCATTCGATTTTTCATGTCATGGTTGCTTCTCATATTCTTGGAAATCAGATTCATTATAAGTCATTATTTTAGCCCTCTGCTAGTGCTCTCTCAGATTCTCTTCCTTTTCTTCGTAAGCTATCTCGTGAACAACAGCCTTTCAAATTCGACATGTGACTGATGATGAGATTAAGCAATCGGTGCTTTTTTCTCCAAACAACAAAGCTTCTAGTCCAGATGGCTTCATAGGAGAATTTTTTGTCCACTTTTGGGATCTAGTTGGAGGGGATTTTCTAGTAGCTGTGAAACATTTATTTTTGCTTGGTAAACTCCTTCGAGCATTAAATGCTTCATTTTTATCTTTGGTCCCCAAGGTTCAAGGTGCTAAGTCTTTTAATAATTTTAGACCCATCTCTTTATGCAATTACATTTACCAATGTATATCAAAGGTATATTAACGGTATGCAACTTTATTGGACAAACTTTTCTCGTTTCGAAAAGAGTGATTAAACACATTAAAAAGTTGTTTGCGACATTTTTATGGAAGGGGTGTTCGAGTTGAACACCTTTTAGCAATGTATCCGGGAAGAAGGTCACTAATCCTTATCAGGAAGGTGGCCGTAGTATTAGAGGTGCACTTGATTCGAATTGGGCAGGATTATCTATATTTTTTTGGCGAGTGCTTTCCCTCAAAGAGAGCCTATGGGTCCAATGGGTTCTTGGTGTCTACTTACATGGGTTTTTATTTGGAGAGCTTACACTCCTCATGACTCTTATGTTTGGAATTCTATTTTGTCCCTTCTCTACTCTATGATGCAGGGGTTTTACTACTTAATTGGTAATGATAATAATATTTGCATGTGGTCTGATCCATGAACGGACATCCTGCCTTTCATTACTCGATTTGGTCATAAAAATATAGTCATTCTTGGAGCTAATATTCATACATTACAACAAAATTGGCTTTTATTTTTGATGGAAAAGAATCCATCATTGGCGACAGAACTAAATCTATCGTAAAATGAGCTACATTAGCGGCAGAGTATCTGAAATTTAATTACGATGCATATTTACGTCGGAAAACTATCCATTGGTATAAAGAGCTTTATTTCAACACTCTGCCGTAAACATTCTGTCGAAAAAAAAGAGTCACTCCCTGCCCTAGCTAGATTGAAAAAGGTCGGGGCTTGGACGAATCGACCTCCCTCCCTACCGTAGCCGCTCCTCTGAGGGCGAATCGACCTCGTCAGGGTTTTGTCCGATTGCCGGACTTTCTCCTCCCTACAGCCCCGACTCCTCCCTCTGCAGATCCCCTCCCTCCGATGGCAGAAGCCAGTCCCGCGACGGCACTTCCTCCGTTTCGATTCCAACACCGGAGCAAAAGCTCCGCGCCGAGATCAACCGCTCCCTCGCCATTACAAGTCGCAACCTCCAGATTTGCTCGCTCGCCATCGCAAGGCGCAACCGTTCTCCCAAAATTCCAGTTATTAATTTAGTGTGCTGACAGGATTTAATTCAACTAAATTTACTATTATATGGTCAAGCTTTCATTTTGATAATGTATTGTTTGCTCTTCAGCTACCCTGTTTGGACAGCACTGGAGGTTAGAGCCTCTGCCTAAAAGAGAAATGGAATGGCTCCTTTGTGACAGTGATCACATTGTAGAACTAATTCCTTCTTGTCAAGCATTTTCTGATGGAAGCAAACTGGAGGTATTTCCATGGCTTTTCTGTAATTTGTTTGCTCAGTAAAGAAATATGCAAATTAATGTTTGATTATATTTCTTGGTTTCAAAAATTTTCAAAAGATTTTTATAGTGTCTTTCTTGAGGATTTGTTCGTACAGTAAAGAATTAATTGCAAATAATATTTGATTGACTGCATACATTTGATTTGGTGTGTATACAGGTTTATGACTTGCAGACCGCGATCAGATTTGTGCATTAATTTACCAGCCTTGAGGAAACTAGATAATATGCTTCTTGTGTGATTGAGCATTCTTTTGTAGTCATTTATTTGTTAACTCAAATGTATTAGTTTTTACAAAAAAACTTGAGGATAAGATGAAGGTTGGTCGCACAACTGATGGATTAGTTTTTACAAAAGCTACTGTTTTGTTTCTTTGAGTCAATTATTATGTCATTTGTAATCTCTTTCGTTTGTCACTGGATTATGCACGGTACTGTCGTGGAGGTGCCAAGCAACTCTCTCTCTCTCTCTATTCTCTCATTAGCTCTCTCTCCTTGGCTACCAAGTAAATCAAACTCATTGGTTGGCTTCCACCAACATATATGTAAAATGATGTTTGTCTTATTTTCAAAAATTAATGATCTTGTATCTGGTGGGGTATTATATTGTTGTAGTATATATATATATATATATAAGATGAGTTTACATGAGATCGTTCTCATATAAAGAGCATGAGGCCAATCTTTATTGCTGTTAGATTCCTATCGGAGGGTGGATATCAAATCAGTGGGTAGGTGAGTGTGTCACATCAAGGAGTGGGTGAGATCATTATGGATATTTGTAGCCGTCAGATCAAGATCCAACGGCTACGATTCAAAGTGGCCTCATATAAGCAATATGAGAGCGATCTCATTTAAACTTTTCTCTATATATATATATATCTTGTTTATGTATTGATCTATACTTAAATTATGCATTTTATCAACTTCTAAACTTATGTTTATTTTAATATTTTATTATATTTTGGTGATACTTTAATGTAGTTTTTAGTTTTTTTATGAAAAATAATTATAAATTGCAAATGAGGTGAAACATGACTCTAATGGTTGAATTTTCATAATTTCGTGTACATATATCTGATTTGACTGATTCAAACTTCATTTTAAAGTTCAAGAAGTTAGCTTTCCAATGCCATCGACTGCACACAATTCGGAGCAAAAAATTATGACCATTTGATGATTTTGATGAAGAACATGAACAGTAATCGATCGATTGGAAAATTAGGCGATCGATCGCCTGAGAAAAAAATGAGATTTTTGCGATCGATTGTTACCTTTCGATCGATCGAATCTACTGGAGTATATCGATGAAAAAAAAAAGCAATCGATCGGCACTATAGCTATCGATTTCCGTATTCGTAAAATTTTAACAAACTCTATTTTGAGTCAAAATTTGAAGGGGGTTTCTTGGTTTCTCTTCACTCCTATATATATATATATACATTAAGGGGACGTTTTGAGTATTACAGATTAGATCTTAGACACCTTCGAGGCTATAGAAGAGAGGAAGAAGATGATGAAATTGAAGATACTTGTTTCTCTTCCATTGCTTAGCTAAACTTCTTTTCAAGGCGTAGATAAAGCCGAATAAATTGGTTATATCATTTTCTTTCTTTTGTATTAACTTTTATCTTAGTTGGTGTATGAACCTTTCTTATGCTATCAAAGTTAATTCATTGAAATTTATTCTATGTGCTCGAGAGAGACTAGAGTGAGTTCTTTTAAGTTTTAATTCGAAAGAATACTTGCGTGTTCGACCAAGAACGTGAATAGACTGAGGTGTTATATACTAATAAAGTTTCATTGGTTTATTATCGAGACAGATAGATCACAATTCTATATTTTAATTCCTTTATATGTTACGTCTGAAAGAATAGCACAATATTTTGAATTGACAAGTATATATCCGACCAAGAATATGCTAGTTAATTAAGAATAAGTTTAATTCGTCTAATTAGTTAAAGTTTACTGCTACAGTGCCCATCGATCGCTTACTGTTCTTTCATATACTCCAGTAGATATGATTGATCGAAAGGTGATGATCGATCGCAAAATTCTCATTTTTTTCTCAGGCTATCAATCGCCTTATTTTTTGATCGTTAAGTTACTATTTATATTCAGCATCATAATATTCTAATGATCATAATTTTTCGCTCCGAACTTCAAATTATGCGCGGTTGATGGCGTTGGAAAGCCGACTTCTTGAACTTTAATATGAAGTTTCAATCAGCCCAATCAGATATAAACACATGAAGTTATGAAGATTCAACCATTAGAGTCACTTTTCACCACATTTCTACATCTTATGTTTATTTTCCTACAAACTCAAAAACTAAATTAAAGTATCACCAAAATATAATCAAGCACTAATATAAACATAAGTTTAAGAGCTAATAAAATTCATAATTTAAGTAAAGATCATGTATAGGAAAAATAATATAATAAATCATCAAAAAATTTTTATAAAAATGATACCCTGTAGCAAATATTTGCAAAATAGGGTATCTGACAAGCCACGCAGGCGCCCGCGTGGCACGGGCGTCTGCGTGTTTTTTTTAAAACTAACTCAAAATGCGTCGCTTGCACCGACGCCTCTCAGTTAATAGAGAAAGGCGTCGGTTGAACCTTTCTCAACCGACGCCTTCAGTTAGGCGTTTGTTCAACCGACGCCTTTTACTGCCTTCTCATTTTTTCGTCTCATTTTAGACAGGCAGTCACTTCAACGATATATATCTCTCTCATTTATAACCTATTTTCACTCATTTTTTTTATTCTTCCTTATTTTTAGTGCTCTTTCTAATCATTATGATATCACAAAGATGTTGAGCCATCACATACTATTTATCATAGTTTTTGTAGTATTTTTTCGATAAATAGCATGCGATGGATCAACATCTTTGCGATATCATTATGACCAGAAAGACCACTAAAAATAAGGAAGAATGAAAAAAAATGGGCTAAAATGGATGAAGAATGAGAGAGATATGCATCATTGAAATTTGTCCCACTAAAACAAATCTGTCCCATTTTAAAGGGGTGATAACTTCAATGATGCATATCTCTCACATTCTTTATCAATTTTTGCCCATTTATTTTTTCATTCTTCCTTATTTTTAGTGCTCTTTCTGATCATAATGATATCGCAAAGATATTGATCCATCGCATGCTATTTATAAAAAAAAATACTACAAAAACTACGATAAATGGTATGTGATGGCTCAACATCTTTGTGATATCATAATGACTAGAAAGAGCACTAAAAATAAGGAATAATGAAAAAAATGAGTGAAAATGGGTTAGAAATGAGAGAGATATGTATCGTTGAAGTGACTGCCTATTTAAAATGGGATGAAAAAATGAGAAGGCAGTAAAAGGCGTCGGTTGGACCAACGCCTAACTGAAGGCGTCGGTTCAACGGATGCCTTTCTCCTCCTCGCACTAGTGAGGTCTTGGAATTTCTCAATGCTCACCTACAACTTCTCACTTAAGACGAAAATTCTAATAATTCACTCGAGCCCTCAGGGATTTCTTATAATGCTTCTTGGAATTTTATTCGACACAAACATGCGCATGTGGTTTGGTGGTCTTTAGTATGGTTTAAACGAAGCATCTATAGACATACTTTTGTCTCTTGACTAGCCCTATCTAACGGTCTCATGACTATAGATAATTTGCAGAAGCAAGGCCTAATGATTCCTAACAGATGTGTTCTTTGTTACTCTAACTTGGAAACTGTTAATAATATCATTTTTGAGTGCCCTTTTAGAAATCTATTTAGGCAACCCTTCTTCTCTAGTGTCATATTACTCATCGTGTTTTGCATTTTCAAGAAGAGATTAATTAGATTCTTCAATTTTGTGCATCTAATAAATATGTTGGCCTCTTCCTAAAATATATCTTCAATGCCTTTATCTATGTAATTTGGCATGAAAGGAATAAGAGGATTTTTTATGAATCTTTGTCTACTCTTGATTCGGTCACAAGTCTGATCATCAATCAAGTTAAAGTGGTGGCTGATATTTTATCTTTTCGAGCTACTATACTTAATCATTGTGATTTCTTAGTAAATTTATTTTATTAGCATTTTTTCTTAGTCTTTTTTTAGATATCGGCATGTACTTAGGTGTTTCACTTCTGTACTGCCTTTCCCTTCTTGGGCTTTAATTCAATTTAATTTACCCAAAAAAAGAAAGATTTCTTTATTTCTAGCTACTTATAGTTTGGAAGGTTTTGTATTGTCTTCCGTAGGCATTAATGGCCATTAGGAGCCTTCTACAACTTTCTGCCACTGAAGCTGTTGTCTTGGAGGAGTTTTGTTATTTGGATGGAGCATTGAAAAGGATTAGCAAGCAATTAGAAGACTTAACGAGGGAAGACCGACAAGGGGATTTTGTGAAGGATATTGAGGGTCTTCTTAAAGAAGTGGAGTTGCTCTTCCAAAGAAATTTGCGAATGGTGCTTGTTTGGTAATTTTTTTTTAAATTGAACCCATTTATCTTATGGCTTGTTCACATGAGTCTCATGTTTCAGGTTTACTGGGTACCTACATAAGAGTTATCATGAAATTCTATGCGAAAATACTTGACAAGAAGCTTCTGGAAGTGCTCAATAATTTTCTTAGAATTGATTGCTATATTGAGCACTACACCTGTATCTGGTTGGAGGCTTGGAAGATTACTATCTTTTCCAATGCGAGGAATCGCATGAATCTCATTATCCTCGGGTTTACAGGAGAAAAAATTTGAAGATTCCATAGAAAATGGAAAGATGAACAAATCGAATCTTGCTATCTCACATACTTGCAGAGAAACATTGTAGGATGGTAGATCATTACGTGTACAACTTGAATCATGGTAGTTGTGACATGTGTGGATTCATGTACCTGCAGATCAATTTTGTGAAGTTATATGTAGTTTCAAGTACTTATTAGAATACACTTGGCCCAAAAAAGTACTTCTATAATATAGAAAAGGTAAAGTAACACTTCCTCTCCTTTTTGCAGCATGTTTTTGGTATAACTGTTATAATTTTCTCATCTATCAGTCACTGTCATTATGAAAACTAAGTGAGGTTGCAGGATGATAGCTGGTGAAGTTAGAACATCACTCGTTTCAATTATCCCTTTAGAAAAAGTACTGTCTATGGAACTTCGTGATAGATGTTAGGTGGTTTTGATGGCTGTATCACCTGCAGATACAATTACATGTTATGCCAAACTATTTTCTGTTACCAATTTTGTGTGGGCAGCAGGCCTCCGACCGGCCAGGAAAAGCCTCCAACTTTCAATGGCTTCTGCAGCGGCTCTTCACATAGCAAGAAGCTGCATTTTTTTATGGTGAAACGACTTAATTCAATTAAAGAATCCCAAATGATGTAAAAAAAGTAAAAAAGATTCCAAAACGGAGAAGCCCACTAGATAGGGATATATGTAAAGAATACCGCACTCTACTGCTCCATGCCATTGAACTGGCTATAGAAGTTGGGATTGCATTGCCGGACAATGGGCAAAACCATTAGCAGATCTAGGAACTGGCTATAGATCTTTGCATGGCTTGCTCTCAACGATGGTCTCTTGACCTTGGATAATCGAACTTGTCATATATTCCATCTAGCCAATATGTTTATGTACGTCAGTAAAATGAGAAAACAAGAGACCACCGAACTTATGGCCACTCAAAGCTAGTATTGAAGTTTGTGATACACATTCCTGCCGGAGACCAAGGGCCGACCCTGGAAGAGATGGAGGACAAGTCCCCCACAGAAGCGGGTCGGACATGGGCGAGCGGGCAGCAGCGAGGTCATGATGGGATGGCAGCAGCCAAGCTGGACGTATTACATAAAAATGGCTTTTAACGACGGCAAAATCCGTCGCTAAAAATGCATTATCAGTGGTTACTACTCTTATTGCGACGGATAAATTCCGTCGATAATACCCGCGCCGCTATTGCTCAGGGACGACGGATAACAGTGAACCGTCGATAACGTAGCTTAATCGATAGATATAGCGACGGACTTTAAACTGTCGCTAAATCGTTTTTGCTACGGTAAATTTGCTGTCGAAAAAGAGTCTTTAGTGACGGATAAATTCGGTTAAAAATATGTTTTTCGACGTATATTGCCGTCACAAAAGGGAATTTTCCGTCGAGAATGATCTGTTGCAATTTTATCCGTCGGTATAAAGTTTAGCGACGGTTTTATAGATGGACTTTAGACTCGTTAGTTATCTATTGCGTCGGTTTACCTCATTTGTGACAGATTTTATCTGTCGGTACAGACTTCGAAAAAATTAAAAAAAAAACAGCAGCTTGATGCTGCTGTGCTAAATATGGATAACAAGCATTATTCATAAATGCAAAAGATTGTTCAATGTATTAAGAGTGCATGATTTTTCAATTATAATAAAGGACACCCATAGTAAAAACAAGAAAAAGAACATCAGTAAAAAAAATTCAGGTGAAATGTACAAACTATATGAAGGCTGTTAATGATGATGTGGGCAGTCCCTGGCAATGGCTTTCCTAGCTTTGCAAGTAACATAATACTCATGTCATTTGTATCCCAGTGAAATCCCATGCACATAACACGCTGCGCACAGACAAACTAATCAACAACATACCAATATTACGAAAAACCTGATAAGCAGTAAGAGAATCAAGCAAACATAAAACCTAATAAACATCATCTAAAATCACTACAACCAAAAACAACATTTCTCAGTTTTCATTTATTTATTTATTGTGTTGTTGTTGTGATGCTTAGCTATGACTTCAAGGTGAATGAAACTACTGCCTCAAGTAAGCTAGTCTCGGCAAACCAGACAATACTTCCTCCTGGGAAATGTGATACATAATGATAAATAGTTAGCTTTAATCTTAGAGGTTCCACGAAAAAAATGGGATCATACTTAATTCGCTTTTCTGTTTCATATACATAAGGGAAATGCTTTTGTACTGAGTGCGTGGATGATTGGCTTGCTCTCTATCAAAGCATTGGCATGACTGGAAAATCCTATATCACATGCTTTCATATCCAGAATCCAGAATAGAGATACTAAAACCCATACCTGGTCCCCTGAAGTTGACCAGTGGCCTTGAAGTCCCAGACATGGAGGGCATGAGCCAAATGAGAAATCTTCCAACGTGATGCTCTCCTGGCATTGTTATTCTGTTCACTAGTAATCTTTTCATTTATGTCACAACACTACAACAAAAATAACTTTTAACGACGGATTTTTTTTGGCAGCAAAGAATCCGTGGATATTATATATCAGTAGCGACAGAAATAAATCTGTCGTAAAAGAACACACATTAACGGCAGATTAGTTTCGTCGGATATGGATCAGTCGGTAGTTGTATTTATAACGACAGATATCAGCGACGGAAAATTTTCTGCCAGTCTAAGCCTCTTTGTTTCGACAGATATTAGCGGCGGAAAATTTTTCACCATTATAAGTCTGTTTGTTTCGATGGATTTCTGCGGCAGTAAAATTTTTGTCGAAAAAAACTAACCCCTTTCCCCCGACCTGCTGGCTTTCCCGGGATCTTTTTGTGGCCTGCGGCTTGCTGGTTTTCCCGGGAGCTTTTTCTGCCCTCTGGTCGATCGACCCCATCTCTAACCTCTCTCTCAATCCCGTGTTGATTAATCCCGCAAGGCGGTCAATGACGGGGCTTCATCGGAGTCGACCTTGAAGAAGTGGAAGACGTGGTCCTCTCCCTCCATCTCCACCACCTTCGCTGCCCTTCCCAATTCGTTTGAGGTCAGTCTAAGGCACCCTATTAGTTGAGTCAGTCGTTCTTCCCTCTTTTGCTACCCGTCTCCCTCAACCCATTTGTTGCTGACATTGCCTTCCCCTCTTCTTTCTAATGCTCACTGATTGAAGTGGATGAGGCCACGACGACTCTAAACATTTGGTGCTGCCATGTTTCCTTTTTCCTCTTATTGTTGTATTTATAATTTTTCTAAGCAGAAATAAATTATTTCCTGCTTTCTTTTGGTATCTTTTTTTCATTAGGTCGTCATTGTGAGTGCTAGTTCATTGGATTGAATCTATTCTATAGCTTATCTTTTCTAAATACAGACGAATGGTATTGAGGTATGTATAATTAGCTAAGGCTTTCTTTACTTAATGGATAATATCATGCTTTTGTTGGCAAGCATCTTCATATAGTTATTTGATGGAAGAATTATGACAAGCATGTATGTTAAAGGTGGGGCCTTGATGTCAGGCCAAGTCTAGAATAATTAAATTTGGCTTGACATAGCCTAAGGAAATTGGCATCATTTGATCCCCATGCCTCTTAGGAAGTTGCATTTTGCATGCACATGTCATTTTGACTTTGTAGGAGTTATATTCAATGTTGATTAAATCCTATTGACATACAAAATGTGAATGAAAAAAAAACTATGAGCTGCCAATATATGATGCTTATACTTGACATTATAATCTGCTGCTTTCAGTGTGATTTGTGCATTACCATGGACAAGGGGTGGATACATTTGCCAAATAGGTACTCGCTGGCATACATTGAAGGAATTCGAAACTTCATAAATTTGGCACGTCAACATGTGGATAGTGCCAATAGATGTAGATGCCCATGTAGGATTTGTATGAACAGATACTATAAACATCTAAATGAGGTTGGAGAACATTTGCTGGACAATGGAATGGATAGAGACTACACTTGTTGGGAGTATCATGGCGAACCTAGGTTTGCAATGATGGACAATGATGAGGGTTATCGTATGGGTTATGAAGAACATTTTGATGGGATCCGTGAGATGTTGGAAGAAATCCGTGCAGCAACACATGTCGATATCCATTTTGACAACGATGGCCAAAGGGAACATGATACCAACAATGATCTAAATGCCCCAGAAATTAGTGATCTAGGAGAATTTGGTAAGCTGATTAGTGATGCACAACGGCCACTTTATCCAGGTTGTGAAATCTCCAAGCTGAATTTTTTATTGGAGTTGCTTCATATAAAGACACTTAATCTTTGGAGCAACAAATCTTTGAGCATGCTCCTCAGCTTGTTTAATCGTGCATTGCCTGATAGGGAGCCATTGCCGACCTCCCATTATGAGGCTAAGAAGCTATTGCGTGATTTAGGACTCGGGTACACAGCAATTCATGCATGTGTAAACGATTGTGTACTCTTTTGGAATGAGTATAAAGATTATACTGAGTGTCCAAATTGTCATCAACCAAGGTATAAACAAAGTGCCGGAAGGGGCAAAAAGGTTCCTCGAAAGGTCCTCCGCCACTTTCCATTGAAACCCAGATTACAAAGATTATATATGTCAATGAAGACGGCTACAGACATGAGATGGCACAAAGATAAGCGAGTCAATGAAAAAGGTACATTGAGGCATCTAGCAGATTCTCAAGCTTGGGAGGATTTTGACAAGGTTCATGAGTGGTTTGCCCGTGATCCTCGCAATGTCCGGCTTGGCCTTGCAACAGATGGCTTTAATCCATTTGGCAATATGAGCAATGCTTACAGCATGTGGCCGGTCATGCTCATGCCGTATAACTTGCCACCATGGAAATGCATGAAAGATCCATTCTTTTTCATGTCATTGCTTATTCCTGGGCCTAAAGCCCTAGGAGATGAGATTGATGTTTATTTGCAACCGTTAATTGAAGAGTTGAAAGATTTGTGGAATACTGGGGTCGAGACATATGACGTAGTCACAAAGCAGAAATTTCAAATGCATGCTACAGTTTTGTGGACTATAAATGACTTTTCGGCTTATGGAAACTTATCTGGATGGAGCACTAAAGGTTTCTTAGCATGTCCAAATTGTAATAAAGATGCAAGTTCGCAAAGGTTAAAACATGGGCGGAAGACATCTTACAGGGGGCATCGTCGTTTCCTACCAAGCAAGCACATATTTCGAGTTCGGTATAAAGATCGATTCAATGGCAAGCCGGAGAGGAGGCAAAAGCCATATATGATGTCCGGAGATGACGTGATAGCTCAATTAGAAAATCTAAATGACAACAAATTTGGGAAGGGTCCAAATAACAAGAAAAGGAAACGTGCCATATGGGAATTAAATTGGACAAAAAAGAGCATATTTTTTGAATTACCCTATTGGAGAACACTCAAAATACGACACAACTTGGATGTTATGCACATTGAGAAAAATATTTGTGATAATGTTGTGGGAACACTTTTCAACTTGGAGAACAAAACAAAAGATAATATCAATGCCCGCTTAGACCTAGAGGATATGGGATTAAGGCATGAGTTACACCTAAGGAAAAATGGTGATAAATATGTGATGCCACCTGCATGTTATACATTTTCTAAGGATGAAAAGAAGATCTTATGTGAGTGGTTGAAATTGGTGAAATTTCCGGATGCATATGCATCAAATATATCTAGGTGTGTTAATGTTAACGATCTTAAGATAATGGGAATGAAAAGTCATGACTGCCATGTATTTTTACAAAGGCTTCTCCCAGTTGCATTGCGTGGATATTTGAATGAGGAGGTCTCCATGACATTGAGTAAGTTGGGTTTTTTCTTTAAAGAGTTGTGTAGCAAGACACTACAATTGAAAGTATTGGAGACTTTGGCCACTAAAATTGTGATAATATTATGCAAGCTGGAGCAAATCTTCCCTCCTTCTTTCTTTGATGTTATGGTCCACTTGGCGGTCCATTTACCACAGGAGGCAATAATATGTGGACCTGTACAATACCGTTGGATGTACCCAATTGAAAGGTAGTTTATTATATTTTTGAATAATTCCTTGTTTGTAATTTCTATGTTTTTAACACTTTTTTAACAGGATCATGCATACTTTAAAAAAGTATGTACGCAACAAAGCACGCCCAGAGGGATCCATTGCCGAAGCATACATTCACAATGAGTGCCTCACCTTCTGCTCCATGTATCTTGGAGATATTGAGACTAGATTAAACCGTGAACAACGGAACAATGATGTACTTGAAGGTCACCAAAGCATTGGGCATTCTGTTTTTGGAAATAATGTCCGACCTTTGGGTTCTGGAACAATTCACGACCTTAATCTAGCAGAGTTCACTAAGGTTCAATACTATGTGTTGAATAATTGTGAAGAACTGGTGCATTATTTTGAGTAAGTGATCTTAAACTAAGATGTAAAAAATTCACAATTTCACAAATTTACTACTCATATATAATGTATTCATTATTTTTTATGCAGGGAGCATAAAGCAGAGCTTGTTAGGCAAAATCCTCATAATTGGCAACAAAGGCAAGAAAAGGAATTCGCTGACTGGTTTGCGGCTCGCGTAAGCTTCCTCATCCTTAAATAACATACTTCTTTGACATTTATGTGAGTAGATTTATATTATTAATTTTAGCTTTCAAATTATTTTCCTATAGATAAGACAGTTACGGAGTGAAGGATCAACGATTGCCACTAATGAACTATATGCTTTAGCGAGTGGTCCAGATCATCGAATCAGAAGATACACTGGATGCATAGTGAATGGGATGAGGTTCCACACAAAAGAGCGTGAGAAAAACCGTCAAACTCAAAATAGTGGTGTGACTGTTTTGGGGGAGCACAAATCTAAACCCATTGAATTCTATGGTGTTCTAACAGACATCATGGAGTTATCTTTCTTGTTTCAGTTTTGGGTTTTTCTTTTCAAATGTGAATGGTGGAATGTTGGCAAAAAGACTGGAATAAAAAGAGATGCCCATTTTACGAGCATTAATACCTCTGACTTGTGGTACAAGGATGATCCGTTTATACTTGCAAGTCAAGCTCAACAAGTTTTCTATGTCAGTGACACCAAAATGGGTGGTAATTGGCAAGTTGTGCAAAAGTTAAAACCAAGAAATGTGTACGATGTTAAGGAGGCAGAGGAAGAAGGACCTACCAACGTTAAGGAAGACGCATATCAAGAAGAAGAGCACCTTGCAAACGATGGTATTGTTCAACATATTAATGAAAGTGACTACAATCAAGTTGAATACAACCCATTAAATAGATCGGATGTGGTTCCAATTGATATTGATCCAGCTGAAGTCATTGCTTCCAACGCTTCAGCTTCAACAGATACTACCTTCATTAATGATGCCGAAACTAATGAAGAAGACGATATTGTGAAAGAGTATGGTACAGAAGAGGAAAAAATTATGTTGAGTGATGACGATACTGACCTAGATGAGGAGTAATCATCTGTGGATATACTTTGGTTTGAGCAGGTGAGAAAGAAAAAAGGTAGAGAGTGAAACTACATCAAATTTTCAATGTTGTGGCTTTCTTTTTTTTGCGGGTCCTTTGAATTGCTAATATTTTCTTATATTATGTACTAAAGATCACATCCTCTGTTTTTTGCTCAACTGGTATGTATTTGGTTGTGCAATGGTTTACCTTATTTATAATGTTGACTTCTTTGTTTGGGTCCTCCCTATGCCCTTTTGTGTTTACATTTTATTTTCCTCATTCCAGGATAGGTTTCATCACCAGACTTATCATCATGGGAAGCAGAGCTTTCCTTTTACGGGGACATCTCCAAATCCTTCAGAGTGGAATTTGTTCCGGAACAATGCCAATATTCAAGGAAACAATGGTCTAGTTTTGTCAACTGATGCAAAGCCTAGAATGAATTGGACCCCAGAGTTGCACGAACGATCAACTTGGAAAAGCAGACAGTGAATCTAAGCTAATATAATGAAAGCAGATACAAGAGCACGTACATGCAGAGACGCAAACTGATGTAAAGTTTTTATCTTGCAGAGGCCACTCCAAAAACAGTGATGAGATTAATGGGGATTCCAGGACTTACTCTATACCATCATGATGTTTGTAGGGAAGGAGAAGAAAATTGTGGAAGGACGAGAGCTTGCCATTAGGTTTGTTGACTTTTTACAACCACACAAGAAGCCTGACTACCTCAAGCTCCATGTAATATACTCCCCATGTCCGGAAGTAGTAGTAGCATTTGGTTCTCAAAAATGTTACTACTAACTCCGGATGGAGGGAATATGTTGTGTTGTGTTATCTGTTCAATTTGATGATCAAAACCCAGAATTGGATTTCTGTGAATTTGTGTGTTTGTTGTTTGTTGACAGCCGTTCGGCCAGGTGCCAGCCTTGCACGATGAGCAAATCAGTCTCTTTGGTAAGATTTCCAACTGCCCATTTGATCTGATGCAATGCTGTAAACAAAATTTCAGTCTTTTGTCTGTCACTTCTTTTTTGGTGGATTTGAGGACCCTTTTGTTGTTCATGTTTGAAATTTATAATATTTAATGTACAGATTCATGTCTCTAAGCTTAATGGAACAAAGATTCAGTCTTTGTCTGTCATGTTTTTAAGGGTGAATTTGAGGATCCTTTTGGTGAATTTGAGAACCTTTTTGCTGCTCATGTTTGAAAATGGCCATATTTAGTTGCAAATTAATGTCTCTGAGCTTAAAGGTTTTGTCTCTGTTCTTAGCTCTCATAATCCATCTT
Source organism: Houttuynia cordata (assembly GCA_039654745.1). NCBI lineage: Eukaryota > Viridiplantae > Streptophyta > Magnoliopsida > Piperales > Saururaceae > Houttuynia > Houttuynia cordata. The sequence goes on from CM077506.1 coordinate 2,155,803, forward strand.
CGTATCTGAAAAATCCGATTATGTGGTTCTCACTTATGTTTGTGACATTGGTGCACTATGGTCTTCTGTAAATGTGTGACTACCAAAAAGCGTACACTTGCTCATGAAATGCTTGAGGGTTTTGCAGGATCTAATTTCGTTTATATTTAGGCCTTGCACAACTATGAATGTGAAGAATATATGTCCAAAGGATAATGTGTTGTTCTTCTGGGGATTTCTAAGTCACATACTGAAAAACAGCAGTTTGTTGTATATTAGTTTTTAGCAGTTTTTAAAATCTACTTTCAGTTTATATTTAGAATTTACAAATTTGAGTGGAAAATAGAATTATAGAAGAAAATGCACTTCTCTGTCAAGAGATTGTTTTCACTTTTTTGCGCTATTTTGATTGATTGCCAACTCTTTTTATTGGGATGCAATTCTCTCAGATTGTATGTTAATTTGTTCAAGATAGTGCAAATAGGCATGTGAAGGAAAACGTTATAGTTCAAAATACTTCCATTCATCGTGGATTTGTTATATGTACTTAGGTAATCAGGACAGTTTTCTATTTTTCGAATTTTATAGCAAATCATATACTCTTTCTAATGTTTATCTTAAAATTTTGCAGAGTCAAGGGCGATATGCGGATATATAGCAGAAAAATACGCTTCTCAGGGGAACAAGACTCTTTATGGTACTGAGTTCCCGCCTCCATTGATCAGTGGCTGGAGGCTGAGGGTCAGAGCTTTAATCCACCAAGTTCAACACTGGTTTTCCAGTTGGCCTTTGCCCCTAGAATGGGGATCAAACAAGACCCTGCAGTCATTGCTCTAAATGAACAGAAGCTGGAGAAGGTGCTGGATATCTATGAGAAGAGACATGATGAGAGCAGGTTTCTGGCGGGAGACGAGTTCTCTCTGGCGGACTTATCACATTTGCCCAACATTCAGTATCTGAAAGCGACAGAAAAGGGTGAGATTTTCAGTGGGAGGAAGAATGTGAGCCGGTGGTGGGAGGAGAGTTCTGGCCGGGACTCATGGAAGAACGTTAACACTCAGTGAGAACTACCATCAACTTCTGTTTCTCTTTAGCACGTGTTGATTGATCAACATGACTGCGGGTTCCAATCAGAACAAAATAAATTCTTCTTAATAATAAAATTACAATGCAATTCTAGAATTTGTTCGTCATTCTGAATTTTGTCTTAAATGTTTCGAGTTCCTGTTTCTTATGTGTCTTCCTTAATTCCATTCCTAAATTTCTTGAATGTGAAATTTAGTTCTCTGATCACTAATTCTTGTTGAAGTAACAAAACGCAAAACTGGGTCAAATCTCGCTTGCGTTTCATTGATTACAATAGGAAGAGAAGAAACTTCTTCTTATGTCTGAAGTTAGAAGAAACGAGATATCCTAGTTAACAACTCCTACAGGTTTTTCATCTGCAGTTGTTTCCTGGAAAGAAGGTGAAGGGAAAAGGATTTACCTATTTGTTCTTCAACTAGTGCCCGAATAATTCTAATTGGTTGCAGTAATTGGGGCATAAATTGGCACGAGAAGTTAGTTTGTAATGGAAGGGTGGAAACTGCTCAGCATTTGAGGTTGCCAGCTTAGATGAATACCAATACATAAATTACTATCTGATTCAGAATTAAGTATATGCTTTGATGAGTTAATTTTGGTCAAAATATTGAAAGTAGTTTACTTTGAGAGAACAGGGGACTCATGTAGTGTCTGCCTCCTCCAGCTAGAGACTATGTTCTTATGAGTTCTATTTGGCAGTAGGGATCCCTACCGCCTACCGGCAGGATCCTCAGTATTTAGCTTGAACTTTTCTCTATTCCCCAGTATTTAGCATGAACTTTTCTCTATTCCTATACCTTGCTTGAATTATTAGCAATCTGAAAGAAGAACTCGTCTACCTGAGCAGCAAGGAATGTTGTATCAGATATCGGTAGACAAATGAGACAAAATATCGGAGATATTGGGTAAAAAAATATCGGTGGTCTATAACTAATTTTTACAATATAACTTCTAAAATGAGTGATACTAATTCAGACAACATAAATTTTAAAATATGCATTAAAACACATATATAATTCAAAATATGATGGGAAGCAAACGGGAAAGTTGATTTTTTTTTAAAAAAAAATTTTAATTTTTTTTCAAATACATGGATATATCGGACCGAAACCGATATATCAACTTTATTTTAAAAATTTAAAAAAAATGATATTACTCGGGATCATTTTATCGAGTGGGACTCGATATCGATATATCGCCGATACAACATTCCACGCTGAGCATTTGACCTCGACAATCAATGGTGCACCGACCAATGGTATTTATCTAGGCATTGAAACTTGCAGAATTTTAATTAAAAATTTTTCTAAGAGGTTAATTGCCCCCTCTCTCTATTTGGATAATATATAAGGACTTGGACACCCCTCATTATGGAAACAAAATAATGTAAATTAAACATCATGATGCAAGTACGTGGCAAAATGTGCCTATGGCACAAGAACATGTAATGAAAATCTACTCAAAGTTTAACGATTATAACATTGCACACTTTTTTTGCAAGTTATTATAAACATTACTCTCTCTCTCTCTCTCTCTCTCTCTCTCTCTCTCTCTCTCTCGATGAGGGGTGTCTAAGTCATTAGGACCCGACTAGAAGGTGCAAGGCAACTTACCTCTTAGAGCACGTATCCCGCCGCCAATAACCTTAAATGCATACAAGCCCACCCATCACATGCGCATGGTAAATTGGGATATAATCTTTGGGTACTAGGTGGCTAACATAGTGGGAATTCGAACTCAGGACCTCCGCTTCAAAAAGCGGTGCCTTGGCCATCACACCATCTGTCTGCATGGACAATGACAGACGGACACAGATGGATTGGACAAACCAAGATAAGATTATGGACGGATAGAGACAACCATTTGTTCGCATATATCCGCGTCCATGAATACCCTTACCACAATGTCTTCGCGCGCGCGACACGAATTATTTTTTTCACATACACGTATATATATGTATGATATTGGGCTTATGTGCCATAGTGAGGCGAAATGATCTGGACCATTAGAATTGGATCCAGCGGTGGACGTTAATATAGGGCAGGGAGGTGTCAATTTGTTTCACACCATGTGCCTGCCTGTAACCTCAGTAGATCAATAATCAATGGCCGGATCGTCTTTGAGCACACTGGCATGCGTACCTTTTCCCTCGCGCCTCCTTTTTGGCGCGAATCAAAAAGCTCGTTTTGCCCCATCTCGTGCGCCGTTGAACCTTTTCCCTCCCTCCAGCGAGATCCCTCTCAATCTCCCTTTCCAGATTCATCCCCCACCATCATCTGCCCCCCCCCCCCCCCCAATCTCGCGCGCCCGCTGAACCTTTTCCCTTCCTCCTGCAAGATCCCTCTCAATCTCCCTCATGGCTTTCCATATTCATCTCCCCCACCATCATCTGCCCCCTTCACTTCTCTCTCCCTAGACTCTTTCTCTCTTTCCCTCCCTCCCCCCTCTCTCTCGCCAATCACCTAACCTAGATTGGGTCCCCAAAGGACGAAGATCGCCTCAAATCGCTCCCAGTTTCTTTCAGGTATGTTGTGTGCTCACCCTTCTTTATTCAAATCGCTCTGCCCGGAGGCTTTTGGTTGTGCACATGTAATGAAAGCTGTGCCTTTCTTCGTTATATCCGAGTCCTTAGGCTCCCACTAGAAGGAGCAGGGCAAAGATGTGCCTATTTTATTAATCTTATATTTTTCGACCACTAAAGAATATTTGACATTCATCTTTTGTTCGTTACTCCCTCTATCCAATAGTACTAGCTACATTTGGAAAAAATATGTGTCCAATATTAGCATCTACATTTTGCTCACCATATAACTTCAAAAGGCATCTCAGAGGTTGTGATTTTTCTCAGTCGACTTTACTGTAGCAAGAACATGATCGGGCTACTCTTTGTGGTGGTCCCATTTCATAGTGTGCACTCTCAATGATGTTAAATGAATTTGAGATTGGGTAGAGTTATCAAGTAGTTTTAATTTTTCTCTTTCTTTATAAGTTTGTTAATAGTATAAACTTTCTTTTAAAATTCTAATAACCAATTATTAGAGCTTAAGAGAGGAAAAGGGTTCTTGGCTCCAAGCCCTCAATTGGTCCGGTTAAGTTTGTCTGGGTTTCGAAATTATCTGAGCAAAGTTGTCTCGTAGGCCATACATGTGGTAACATGGATAGAGATTAATTTTATAATTGTAGGTGTGAGTAATGATTTGTACCATAATTAAATAATTGTGATTATAACTTGTTCTCACCATTATCATGATTCATTCAAGGGTTATTTCTTGTAATTAGTTGTGATGCTTGGGTATTTTCATCTTAAGTCACATGCATTGGCTATAGATTAAAATTTCATAGAAAGTGCTATTCTTTATGATTAATTACTATTGAGCTGCCGTTAGCATTGTTTATGATATTTTCATTCAACTTTGAAGAATCTGCAAGTTATTTACGTTAATTTTGTTAATAAGAATGGCTCCTGGAGGATGCATGGGAAAGGTAGTGGCACAAGCTGAGGACGGGGAGTCCTCTAAAGACTCACAAGTAAGGGGAGATGATGCAGGTAATAAGTATTGTCTCTTGATATTTAAAGTTGTGTTACAAGTAGTTGTGTTCTTAAAGGTTAACTTTTCTCTATCTAGGTTCATCGCTGAGGAGACCCCGTGGAAAGGCTGTCAACAAGGCTTTGCACGAAGCCTTTGACTCTACTGGACGTCTTTCAATGCAAATACCGGATGACAAGTGGCGACCCATATGTAAAGACAGTAGGAAGTTAGTCCGCGAGATAGGGATAATCTGTCGCAGAAATGCCCACCTTCTTGAACAGGAAAATTCTACTTTTGCTTCAGATTGGAGAAGGATTAAGAAGTCTTCCAAAGCCTTAATGCGCGATAAGATCAAGGTATTTGACTAACTCTATGAAAATTTATGTAGTCCTAGCTTAGCTATTATTAGCATACATATTCTTACCATTATATGCTCAACATGTTCACTAGGAAAAGTTCGTATTGGTTGGAACTCCCAAACATGTAGAGGATTCACTTGACCATTTATTTGCGCGGAGACTTAGGGACTTCAGAAATAGTATGCGTAAACCTTACAAAAAGTACTCAAACTATGATGCAGCGCTGGCCAATCCATTTGATCAAGTCAGATTAGACACATGGGCAAAAATTTGTGAATGGTTTGCATCCAGGAAATTTCAGGTTTGACTACTTTTTCTGTCCACTGATTAGAATGTGTCATGCATGAAGTAATTTATAGGGTTTTCCAATATGAAATGTAATTGTTGTTTAGTTTCCATTTTATTTTGATACAAAAAATGGTTCACTTATGAGACATTTTTTTGGCCTTTATTATTTATAGTACATACGAAAAACTTGTACATAAATAATGTTTCCTTCAACCTATATACATTGAATCTCAAAATATGAGACCTGTAGGACATGCACCACCGACTTGCCAGTAGATGCCAAATATAGTTTTGTTTTTTGTTTGTCTAGATTTTCACAATGCCGGGAACTCAATTAAGTGGACAGTAATAGGCAGATGGCTATTGGCTAGTGTTATCCATATTCCAAGTTGAGCAGTAGCTCATTGTCATACTGAATTCTAGCTTTAAACCTTGTGTGCTCCTGATCACTCAGTTCTCTCTAAATAGGTTGCTTCACAGAGTGGTCAGTCAGCTTTTTTACTTTTTTTTCCTTCTCACTGCAAAAAGGGAGAAAGATTCCTCAGGTCCCTGTTTGGAATTTGGAGAAGGCTTGACCAAGATATTATATTATCTAAGTATCTAATTACTTTTGAATAATTTAGAATAATAAATTAGTCTCTGATTTTTTTTAGGATTTGCATGAATTAGATTGGAATATCATAAATTAACAGTTAATTATGACATTACCAGAGAGAAATGGACAACCAAGTTTCTATGTTGAATTGACCACTGTACTATCTTAAACTTTTATTTTATTTATTAGTTTTATCTATCTAGCTGGGTGACAATGAGATCTAGTTTATTGTTGTTAATTAATGGCTAAAGAAATAATTATAAATAATCATATGGTATTATGACTATTCTTTAAGTGATGTCTTGATTACTCATCTTCATTGAAATGAAATTGACCTAACCTGGAGATTGGAATTTAAATGCAGAACATTAGCTACGAAAATACCAAGAACTGAAGAAAACTGAAAACCCAAGCTACTGGTGGCTCTAAATCATTTGCTGAAGCTAGGGAGGAGTTGGTATTGTTTGCCCATCCTTCTTTAGTTTGTAGCAAGGACGTTACTTCTATTTGTGAAGCTTATAGTGGACCATTGAATGATGCAGGGCAAAGGCATTCCAGAACTTGAAGGACCATATAGTTTGATTGATTTCTACTACACAACCCACTATTCAAAGAAGCAGAATCGATGGCTTAGTGAGGAGGCCAAAAATCTATTCGTAAGATGGATGTTGATGGCTGTTTTCAGAATGTGTATACCTTGGACAATATTTGCTTCGTGATTCCCTTTAATCTATGAATCTCAATCCATCTTAGTTTTAATTGCAGCAAACTATGATCGACAAACGAGACGAGGCTGACACACCAAGTGTAGATGGGCCAACACAAAACATCATTGACAATGAAATAGCATCTAAGATTTTGGGCTGTGAGAAGGGCTATGTCCGAGGCCTTGGTCACGGTGAGGTGGCTCCTTTATCTCCGTCATCAAAGGTGAAGCTATCTACACAACTTAATGATGCTTTTCAGAGAGTTGATAGTGTAGAAAGGGAATTGTCTGAAGCTCACAATCTGATAGAAGAGTATAGGAAGACCATTCACAGTTATGAAAAACGCTTTGAGGAAAATAATAATATACTTAGGGAAGTGATGGCTTTTATGAGGCGGGAGCAGCAACCCACTCCTCCTTCATGGTAACAAATTGAGGGGAATTTTTTTATATGATATGATATTTCGTAATATATTCTTGATTTTGTTTCCTCTACTTTGCAGATTCAACTAGGCTATATGGAGATCCTTTACATTCGTTTACATTTCTTGCATTTTGTGAAGACATGGAAGACAACACCCGCAAGAATTATGTTTACTTGTGTTCAATTCCAAACTTTATCCAACCTATAATAGCTTTTGTAAATGTATTTTGAAGAATAGGATAGCAAAGATAGTAACAACTATTTGGCCCATGTATAGGACTCTTTTACAGAATAGGATAACAAAGATACTATTAACTGCTTGGCCTATGTATAGGACTCTTTTGCATATGTATTGGACTCCTTAACCCATGTAAAGGACTCTCTCAATTAGTGTATCAATCGACTTTCAGTGAGTTTGTGTCTATTTTTTGTACTTCCTATGTTAATTTGTCCTTTAATAATATATGTTAATTGGTGTTCTTGTGTTGGTGTTAATAAAATACTTAGATCACATTGGTGGTTTCTATGGTTTAATATATAAGCTCCCTATATATTATGCCTTGTGTTGTTTGTAAATTTGTAATCAGATTAAATAATTTTATGCTATAAATAATTCTATGTTCACTACAACAAAAATGGCCTTTAGCGACGGCAAAATCCATCGCTAAAAGTACCTTTTCATTATCCTTATTGCGACGGACAAATTCCGTCGCCAAATCTCTTGATAATACCCACCTCGGTATTGCCCAGACGACGGATAACAGTAACCGTTGGTAATCAGCTTTATCGACAGATATAGTGACGGACTTTAAACTGTCGCTAATTGTCTTTTGCTACATTAAATTTTCTGTCGAAAAAGAATCTTTAGTGACGGATAAATTCCGTGGAAAATATATTTTTTCGACGTGTATTGCTGTCCCGAAAGGGAATTTTTTCTGCGGAGAATGATATTTATCGACCGTTTTAACCCGTCGGTATAACTTTTAGCGACGGTTTTAAAGATGGAGTCTGGGTCCGTTAGATACTATTTCGACGGTTTTAACTCATTTGAGACAGATTTTAGCTGTCGGTACAGACTTCGTAAAAATAAAAAAATAAATAGCAGCTATATGCTGCTGTGCTAAATATGGATAACAAGCATTATTCATAAATGCAAAAGATATTCTCATATATTATTGATATAGTACCACATTGTATAGATAAACAATGTATACCCAAGATTATCAGATCTTGATCACACGCTTGTTTGTTAAGTAATGTGAAAAGTTACAATAAAAATGACAAGAAGCAAAAAACCTGTTCAATTGATTCTCTATCACAATACTCAGTGAGAACACCATTTGTAGGAATAGCATGCAGGTTTCTAATCCTCTCGTAAGCAGCTCCATAACTGAAATCCTTGAGAAAATTGTCACGCCCCAAAATTCCTGACCTCGATCGGAGTGCGGAAGCCTTTAAGTAAACTAAATAAAAGCCGAGATAGGAACCTTGGGACGCGACCGAATACTCGATCACTCGGGTCAATTACATCGTTACAAAAGAACGTGTAATCGACATCACCAGGAACTCATAACGAAACTTAGAAATTGAGAACTAAGAACTTCTTCATCAAATTTGAAATAACATTGTCAATGTAGCAAATGGATCCTACTGAGATTATTACAGCAGATTAAATAAAAACTATCAAACAAAGCAAACATCAAATTTAGGCACACACTGGCCAACACTAAAGAAGTTCTAACAAAATGCAATAGAGTAAATAAAGTAATTCTTCAAGACATCTTCCACGCATCTGCTACGCCTTTCCGAACTGCAAAATCCTGACTTACTGATCTTTGAGGCCTGCATCAGAGGATGCGTGAGTATTTCGTAGAAATACCCAGTAGGATGTAAAAACCCACCAGGAAGATAAAATAGGTTATGAAGAATAGATCACTCGGATAAACAGGAATAAACACTCTCTGAAAGACCACTCATAGGTTTATGTTGCAAGAATAGCAAGGTCAGATGATAACAGTTCCAATGGAAAAGTTATCGGAAAGAATAATCTCAATATGACTCCAAACAAATATCGGTGTAAGGAGAGAATGGTGAAAATACCAAAGGCTCCAGGCATCTAAAGTGCAAGGAGTTACAATTTCTGCTCGCTGAATTTACCGATCACCTGCAAGTGACTATACCAGAATCATGCTAGAGGTTCTCTTTTTGGAACCCGGCCACGCGTCTAGACATGCTGGCCCCATCGTTGCTTACGGGCACAATGGGCGGAGACTGCAGACCTTCCGTAATATCATACAGCCTAAACGTACGTATTTGCCTCCTTTCGGGCAATAGGGAACCCATGTTCCATAAATATCGGAGGTCACTCATGACCTAGCAATGGCTCGTGAGCATACTATGATTCCACCTTTTAATAAGTGGAGAAATGGGTCAATGTCAAACTGGACAATGATTCAACAATAACAAAGGTCTCAACTTTCTGAGAATAGGGTAACTCTTACCGCAATGACTCCCTCATGGAGTATGAAACAGATAATCAAGGTTTCTCAACAATATATGGCTCTCTCTCAAGGAGTAACAAGAAGATTCACATATCTCGCATAAGGAAGAGAATAATGAAGACTCACAATCAGAGGAATAATGAATTTCACTCTTGGAATACACGTCATGCATCATGTCTTACCTTTGATAGGGATATCTCTAAGTGTGGAATTGTATTACTTTTAATCTCAAGATACCTTTCTAAGAAAGTTTGATCTCCAATTGGATACTCAAACCGACACCACGATGAACCATAGAAACAAGACCAAATTGACTCTTGTGCACGCTGACTCGTCCCAAAGTCTCAATCTTTTAAACTTCTTCACTTATTACAGTGACTCATAAGTAGTTTTATCTTACTATATTAATATTATTTTAATCAGATTATATCATATTATGAGTAATAATACTTACTAGTGCTTTAAAACCCTAATTCCAGTGAACTGTCTTATACTATACAGCCCACTTACGACTGACGCCACTGTCAATACAGAAGGAATATGACTCTGAAAGTTTAACAGATGATAGCCCTATGAGTCTAGTTTATAACCCCACTGACGGCATATTTTTATGATTTTTATACATTTAATTATGATTTTTATACTGAGCACTGTCGGCGCAGAAACAGTTCTGGCCGAGAGCACATTACTTACTTATAATAAGTAATCATGTACTAATACCCATTAACCATGATAATATAACATTAATACCCTTAATTACTCCCCTCCTAGAGTAATTCTAGACTCTGGTATGTTTTGGAACTTAATGATTATAATGATTCTAATTGATGATAATACCTTAAACTAGATTCAAGGCATCAACTTTGATCTAATTAAGCTTTTAACATTATTAATACATCCCTTAACTATATTGAACTATTAAATCAGGACATATCAGAATAAAGAAGATAACTTTCATGACCATCTACGTTCAAGAGACATGACCTACAGATATTCCCATCAAAAGTAGGCATATATGCATCAACATGAAGCACTAACAAGGTATGACATTATGAGCACTCTTATTTATCAAACAACAAGGAATCTCTCATGAAACAAACATTAGGCACTCTTATCTCTGAGATAATATGAATAGGATCATAAATTAATCACAATATGAAAGAACCAAAGAAGTGCAAACCGAATTGGTTGGGAAAAATCATCCTACCACTTAGATGTATGCGAAATACACCTCCACGCGTAGCTCGTTCTTTCTCCTTCGCAACGATGCCTCCACTCCTTCGATCGCACGAGAAAAGAGGTTGAGGGGAGAGGTATAAGGTTGCTGGAATTGGTATCAAGGCAAGGGAGAAGGGCTAGGGCTTTGCACAAGACGTCCAAAGCTTGGAGTGAAGCATGTGGGCGTCCTCCTCCTTGGCTTTTATAGCCAAAGCCTCCTCCAACTAGGATATCTCCTAATTAGATCCTTCCTAATCCAAAATCCCAATTAACCAATTAAAAGGTCTCCCTCATTAGTAAGGGACGTTCAGCCATGTTAATCCATTGTGTTTTCCTTATTTAATTAGGATTTCAAATCTCTAATAAGATTCGTTTACTATCTTAATCCTAATTACAGCACACTGTCGTATGCATAACAGTCCATTTCCGACTCTTCCCACGGTCAGTCTGTTTGGACTTGGACTCTGAAATTTTTATTGGAGTTATCCATATGCGTCTAGTTTCTAACCATACTAATTTTATATTTTTATGGTTTTTCCTGAATTAGTTATGATTTATTTACTATAGACTGTCGACACAGAAATATTACTGGCCGAGCTTACAATCTTAATCATACTTTACATATCTCGTTCCAAACTAGGAAACTACCATATCTAAACCAACCAACTAGACGTCCCCTTCCTATTGGTTGATTAAAAGTGAAATATCTATCTCTTTTTAATTAAGATTTATCTTCCTTAATTATCTCAACCGAACTGATACTTCCCGATCCTCCGCGATACTTACCATATTTATCGTTATTAGGTCAAATCGTAGATTTTGCTCCAAGATTCACTCCAATCCTCTAAAGATCTCCTTGTGGCTAGTTACCCACGTTCACATGACTCCCTGGGCCTGTGCCACATGGCCCTGCGCCCAGGTCTGCGCGTCTACAGCTAGAGTCCTGCGCACACATGACTCTAGTGTCCCGCGGTTGTACTACTCGTTACACTATCTCTTGTAGGCCACGGACTACGTATAAAACTAAAATTAACTGATTAATTATGAAATTCAAATAGGTCTCATCCACTTGAACACATGCCCTGGCGCCTGGCCCCACTCCTGGCGTCAGGTGTTCTCAGACCCTGGCGCCAGGCTGGCCTCAGCGCCAGGTTGTGCCCAGCGCCAGGACCAACCATCGTGTCCTGGTTTTCTACTACTAATAGTCATGCGATTAACAAATTATACCACATCATAAACATCAAAAACACATCAAAGCACATCGCACAACCAGAAATCAAATCAGGCAACGAACTTTCCTATTTTAGAACAATTACCTAAAATAGAAACCTTTAGTTAACGTACAAATTTTCCAGGTGTTACAAAAATAGAGCACTAAGGTGGACAGAATCCACCAGAAAATACAACTCACTTCAATAGGTGTCATTAGTTCTAACGGCTTCTCCCAGCTAGACTCTTATCTTTTTGTTATAATAATACCTAAAATATTTTGATGGGTAAAAAGAAATCAGTGAGTCCAACAGTACATGCATAAATAGAATTAAACCAATTCAACAAAGGGCAATCCTTCAATATTGAGTAAATCATTAAAATACCTTCTACCATCAGAAACGGTATGCTCCTGCCAATCAGAATGGTATCGATATGTAAGAAGACAGAACATCAATCACATAGATTACTAATACCTGGTTATAAATAAATAGAAGAATGTCAAATCTTACAGTGTATGATGAAGACATGGGCATTCCTACACCAGACATGTGACCACTAAATCGTTGATTACTCTGCTGAGTTAGTGGGCCACCATATGAGATAGGCTGAGACGAAGGTGGACCCTGCCCTGGCTGAAGTGGCCTTGGGGTCAATTGCTGCATTGGCTGTGAAAATTGAGGCTGCTGTGCCCTGAACAGAGACACCCTGCTCCCAGGATCTGGATTCTCTATTTTGTTCATAAGAAAATACCAAACTCCAATATAATAAAAGTACAGTACATTCAGACGAAATTTCATTCACTATCAGCATACAATCCCATTATTCCACCTTGTCTGGCTCCAATACCCCACATTCTAGCTATATGACATATATACAAGATACATGAATATAACAAGCCTATTACTCATAGCATACATGTTAGAGATGAAGAGTTATTCACCACTATTAGTGGAAAACAAACCAAGAACTAATTAGTCAGAGTACTACTAGTTCTAAACCCATAGACCTTGCCTGCCCAAGATGTTCATTTTATTGCTCTGAAGATTATCAACAAGAAATATTAAGCACTCACCCGATATGCTCTCACTATTTTCAGCCCTTGTAGCAGTTTGTCTTAGAATAAGCATACCTTGAGCAATTCCTGCCTGAAAAACAGACCGACTTAGTTCCACGGTCAGACATAAAGGTAGTGAATAAATTCAATAGAAAAAGACTATCCCATACTTACAAGAAACTGACATCTAATGTATACAAGATCATTGACTGTCCAATCAAGATGTAAATATTCGTCACTCTCAATATCAAACACCTTGAGTTTTATGCAATCAGAGCAGAAATGTAACTGAGACTGTGCAAAGCAATTATCTCCATAAGCAATATAGTTAGGAACCAAACTGACTTCCATATCCATTTTCATTTCCTGTAAACAGAACAAAAATCGGCTACTAAGTCAACATATGCAGAATTGCATGAGCTGCAAGATGCCCTCAAACTAGCCATTAACCGCACTAAGGACTCTTCATTCATAAAACAATAACCTAGAAAGTTGCAAAAAAAATCTAATTGCAATTACTTGTTTTACACAAAGATTAGACAGCTAGATCAAGAAGTTACACACACATATACATATATATTACAGCAAACTTTTCACAGTAATTACTTCCCCAAAGTGTTATGAGATGCCTACCATGTCCACATAGTCATCTGAACAAACATCTGAAGTTTGGTCTTCAATAGCATCTGCGAAGGCAATTCCTGAAAAATTTACAACAGAGTAATAGTAAATAATTGAATAGAAACGGTTAAAAAGGTAACCTTCATTGACTTCAATATCTGAAGCAGATACTGGTGAATAACTTGGCGTCAAGCTTTGACCGTCATCAGAAATTACATCAACTTGCTGTTTCTACCCAAGAAAAGTGTTTCAGTAATGGCAAGAGTGTGTACTACATGGACCTTTCAAAGACGGAAAAAACAGAAAATATATTACAAAGGATTGCAACTCCAAAAGGGAGCAGTTTAATTGTTTTCTGTCCAAAGAAGGTGACCCAAGACTTCTCTTTCCAAGGGAATCAAGACTAGATATTCTCTTTCCAAGTGCTGACCAATCAGTCGTCACAGTTTGAATCTATATTCATAATTTTTTTCATTTTACATTAGATACATAAGTTAAACCATGAGGTGATACCTGGAAATCTATCGGCAAATTCTGTGGCTTGATATCGCGGTGAATGACATCGTTCACATGGCAGTAGATTAAGGCCTTGCCAGACTGGCCATATACTAGACAACACAAGATCACACAAAAACACATCAAGATTTGAACTGTGGACGAGAAATAACAACCAAAATAAAATTGATAATCAAAAGAACTAATCCACTACCAGCTGCTTCTTGAATAGCACTTTCAGCGCCACTATGTACTTGCTCTAAATTCCCCAAGAAAGAACCAATCTTGAAGTGCAAAAAGGGAAAAAATATACTCCTGCTGTCCCTTGAACCCTGTTTGCATTCGAAAAAACACAGTTCCATCATTACATGGCTGACTTTGCTTCGCTCTATCAAAACCGCATTTTCAAATGCAAATGGGCTTCATTGGGCAGTATGAAATTAACAACAGAAAAGAGGGATTCTTGATGCCACCTTTTTCTCTCTAGCCAAGTAAACCTTGCCGAACTTCCCGCGGCCAAGCGGCCGCCCAATCTCGAAGTCGTCCAGGGTCCATTTGGGGAGCAGTTGCTGAAAATGGAGAACAGTTCACTTCCTGAGAACCCAATAATAAGAAGATAAAGGAAAGAAAGCGGGCGTTTAAAAAGAGCTCACCGTCTTCGAGCCTTCAACGATCTCCGCCGCCATGGATTCTGATCTCTTCGGAATCCGGTGATCGGCCTTCCGGCGGGATCCCGACCTTACCGACTGCAGCAACGGCGGAGCTGACGATGGAGTCACAGCCGCCCCCCCTCTCTTTAGATGCTTTAGGGCTCGACAATGTAGGAGCAAGGAGGAAGAGATTGGAATTTAATCTTGGCCCTTCAAATCAAAGGTCCAGATCTGTTTTCCGATTGAACTTTTAACCACGGATCAAAAACCGTGGATAATAACTATATTATCGACAGTTTTTTTACCCACGGCAAATAAACCGTGGAGAATAGCGAATATTATCGACAGTTTTGTTTCCGTCGTACAAATCTGTCGCAAATGCTATACCTTTCTCCACAACTAATTTTCCGCCGTAAAAGGAGAGTATTATCCACGGATCTTTTAGCGACAGAAATAAAACCGTCGCTGAAGGCCATTTTTGTTGTAGTGGTTGTAGTGGGTATTCATTGTTGAGAGACCCTCACCATAACAAAGGGCTTCGTTGATAAGGAGGGAGATGCACACTACATACGAGGTCTGTTGCCTCAAGTATGCCAATTTTAAGAGCTTTAGGTAAGTCAATTTTTCCCTTCAATTCTTGTTTACGTGCTTCACATTTGGTCCTGATTTTCAGATGCTTGTTCCTACCTTGACTTCTAGGAAAAGAAGCTTATGGATCTTCAGGTAATGTGCTACTCACAAATCTGCCTTGTTTTGTTGTCTCTTGCTGAAGAAGAGTAGATTTGTTTTGTTGTCTGTTGCCCATAAACTATATAGCTCAGCTGACATATTGAGTGTTGGCTGTACTTACATAGAGATGGCCACCGGAAAGCCTCCATGGAGCTAGCAATACGAAGAGGTATGCATGTAGTGTGTAATATTTGGCTTTTCAATATACATAGTTGTTTGACACTGGCAACTTTTTTTCATTGTTCAGTTTGCAACCTTGTTTCACATTGGAACAACCAAGTTTCATCCTCCCATTCCAGAGCATCTTTCTGCTGAGCCAAAAGATTTTCTATTAAGATGTTTGCAAAAGTATGTTCTCCCTACTATTTTGCTCTCTTTTTAGTTATTGTAATCATTATCCGGCAATAATCATACTTTTATTTGCTCATTTAAATGATAATTTTGATTTTGAACCTTCATAAATGGTAATTTGCCAACCTATGCCCCTATGCCTTGTGGCAATTACTTGGTGCCGCAGATCACTGACACTGTGAGGCTCAAATCAATTTTGTATGCAAGTTCGAATGCATTTCAGGTGTTTCAACAACTATTAATTCCATAAAATTAGTTGAAGCAGTCCTTTTTGTCAGATGTGTATGCCTTTTTCATATATAATAATGGCTTGAAGAAGCGTTATTATCTTATTGGTGTTCTTAGAAACCATGCTGGCATTTGTTTAGTCTTCAACTGACAAATTCATTTGCAGGGAACCAAATCTGCCTCCAGCTGCATCAGATCTGCTACAGGTTAGTTGATGAGAAGTCTATTTGTTTAGAGTTCTAATTGAGAAGGTAGGGATACCTAATAAATGGTTTGGTGTGTGCGCATATTAGGAGGCATGTTTATCAATATGTTTTTTCTCATCATGTGTATATTGAGTCCTTCCAGTAATAATCAAGTTTGATGTTTTTTCTGCAACACCCATTTGTAACAGGGGAATGCCAAAAAAATCATCCAATACACCATGCCTCTATTATGGTAAGTAATTCAGTCAAACTTATGGATTGAGATTGTTTTGGACTATTGATAGCCCACTAGTCTTTCAGGCTTTCTCTTACTTTTGTGCCATTTATCTTGCAGAGCCAGGAACTTACTTCTTCAAGCTCAATTCCAGCAAATGTTGCTCACCAGAGAAAATGGTAAGTGTCTCGTATTTTTCTCTGTAATATTAGGTATCAATTGGAGAAGGTTATAAATTGTTCATCTTTCACTACAGTGTTACACCCAATAGAACCTCAACTGTACAGAAATATAGCAGTGCGAGTTGCTCCACTGTATATCCAGATAAAGTTGGTGGCACGGAAGGTCTGTGGGGGATGAACACCTCAGATAACATGTGCCAGCTTGATGGCTTCAAGCACACACTTGGTGATATTAGAGGGACAAGTTAGAGAGGAAATTTACGTATAAATATGAATTTCGTTCCCCTTCTGTCTACCTCTTATGCTTCTAATATTAGATTGTTCTAAAGAAAGTTCAGTTTTCTTGAATAGAGGGACAAGTCAGATAGAAATTGTAGATTTTCACTTGGGTTTCCTGACACTTATATGCCTGGCTACTTTAGTGGAGAGTTATGCCTTGTCAAAGCTGACAGCATATTCCTCCTGCAGGATGTGTATTTGATCTTTGGGTATACAAAGTTGCATTGTATGCCTTAAAATTCCTTACAGATTCACAACATGTTATAGCTGCTGTTGTAATTCTATAATTTGTGGCAGGATGAATGAGGTCAACCAAGGTGCTGGACGTCATGATTTTTCATTCCAGAGTGTGACTTCATGCCCAAGTTCAATCAATAATGGCACTGATCAGACCTTTGGTTTTTCATTCCAAAGTGCGAGTTCATGCCCAAGTCCAAGCAGGAGTGTCACTCATCAGCCTTTTGGTTTTTTTGTCCATGAACGCTCAGACAGTGGTAACTGGCCATGAAAGATGGCACAGACACGCAATGAGTGCTTGTACGATGATGGAATGATAAAAAACAATGACCCAAGAAGATCTAGTGGCACAAATTGGTCCAATTCATCTGAATCAAGTTCATATGAATCCCATGGAAGTGAACTCAGCAGAAGTTGTGATTATAGAGGATTTGTAGGTGCAAATTGTTCAGATTCAAAGAAATCATTCTATAGTCATGTTTTTTTTTTGCTAGTTCACGTTTCACTCATGTATTAAAACATATTTGTTCTTACAAGTTTTTTCATATTTTTTAAGAACGTTATCCAATCTACTTCTAGATGTATAAATTGTTTGTACTTTGTCAAGGTCTTTTTTTTGTAACAATGTACACTTTGTCGTTTATCAATATAAAATTATTCTTTCTTTTATCTATATTAAAATAGATTTTATTAGAAGCCAAAAAAAATTGCAACTAATTTTTTTTTAAAATATGTAATTTTCTAGCGACAGAATCAGCCATCGAAAATATCACTAAATTTGTCGTTAGTTTTTACCGTCAGGGTTAACGGAAAGGCAAAATCAGTCACAAATCTTTTTTTGCGACAGTAAAATACCGCCGCAATAGATACTCCTTCACCAGACAAAAACCGTCGCTATAGATACTACTTCAACAGATAAAAACCGTCGCTGAAAACCGTCGCAAAAATCTTAGCGGCGGTTTGCCCTTTTTCTGTCGTTAAGTCATTAGCGGCGCCACCTATATCAACGGAACCCTCGACGGTGTAAAACCGTCGAAAAAGAATTATAGTGACAGAATTTGTACCTTTAGCGGCGGTTTCTGCCGTCGCTAAAAGCCAATTTTGTTGTAGTGCAATAAGAATGCTATAAACAAATATAACTAAACAAATAATGAATGGCACTTACAATAAGCCTTGGCTTCTGATGCTTTAAGCATCTCTAAAAATTGAAAGGTATACACAGTTAGAAAAATACAAAAAAACTCTCATTAGAGGAAGATATATAAATCTAGTTACTAAATTCAATTTATAATCACTTGAAAGTTCTTAAGGAAAACCTTAATGACAACTTCGATCAAGAATTACCTTATCATCCTAATTGTTTTTCAACTTAACAGAGTATTTTGGAAAAAACTGGAATTTGACGGGTCCTACTGCATAAAAAATTACTTAACAACTTATGTTTGTTGATTCAATTGTACCAAATTTAGAATCATCTTCTAAGTTCACAATCAGCTAAATCTTAAATAGGATCAAACAACAAATAATTTACAAACTCGCAAACAGATTATCTAAAAAACAAACCAAACAGATACATAATTGCATGTAATGGTGCATATAGCATCTGGGAATTGAACTCAACTTATAAAGATGTCCTGCTCTGGTGCGATTTGGAAAAGTATTGGATCAAATGCTTAAGCAATTAATAAACAAGCAAATAATGGTTTTCAACATGCGGAATTACCTGTACAGGCATTGCCAAGTACTCAATCCCGCAAAATCTTTGCCTGTCAGAGTTGACCTTAATGTCGGATGCAGCAATTCAAGTGCCTTGTGTTCCATCCAATGTGGAGATTTTAAATCATTGCAGCCGTAAAATTGTTGAAATTCCCCGTGCATTGATACCAATTCTTCCATCATAAGTTTACCAAATCTTGCAGTAACTTCTGTTGCATATATCTCAAGAGACAACCAGTTCCAACATGTCAATAACCAACCATACACCACGGAAAACAAAAGCACATCTTTTGGGAAAAACAAAACCCCAAACTTTTTCAAGCATCACTAATCATTCCATTGGCCCTATGTCCTGCCCTATTCAACCGCATCAAGGGAGCCTATGACCCTGCAGGTTAGAGGGTTACAAATTTTTTATGCATTCAGAAGCACAAAAATTCTCTGTTAAAGCTTGTAAACTTTAGCCATTGGCCCTATTGGGAACCTTGCATGCAATGACCTCGAAAACTTAGAAGTGTGGGGACCCACAACTCCAAGTGATATGAAGATCTAGTAATCCAGTTAAAGAAGTCTGCCTACTGTCGGTATTGTGGAATAAATGGTTGCATCCTCACTTTATAGTGCTAAAATAGGACCACGGAAAAATTCAATTCAAACAGCTCGTTCAAACTAACTGATAGCACCTACCCAACCATTATGCTCAAATTTTCTAGAGATAACCTCACCCATTCTCTGAGTATATTCAATAAGCAAACAAGGTCACCTTTGCTCCTTCTACAATCTTTAGCATGCATCTCATGTGCTCTCTTTTATCCGAATTGCTTAGGTATACTCCATCAATCCCACATTTCCTATTTGATTTTAAAATGTGAACTATTAACTTATTTTGAAAAAACAAATAAGCCAATTCATATGGGAGGCAGGGAGTATCCTTTTTCTCCATTAACATACCAACATACTGATGCCAGCCCCTCCAGAACACCCTTACATCACTTCCTAATCGGCTAAATATATTGGAAAACTATCTATGGCTCTATTTTAGCAAAGCATTCCATAAAATGATTGACAGAACAAGTACTTTATCCATTACAGACTTAGGCACAAGTACATATATATGCCAAAAGCAGCAATAAATGAGGCAAACAAATCAAAAGCAAAATTGGGATTTTACCTTAGCAGAAAAATCCTTGCTTTGAGTTAGAAATGGCAATCCAAGCATGCCCATGGGGCTCGAAATCAGCACAACATCAATAGAAGCCACATCCAAAGCCTCCAAACGCAGTATAGTCTTGTACCAAGGAACAACCTTTATAAGATCACTCGCCTCCAAAGACTTCTCATTCCACCTCCTTTTGTACACCTTCAACGGCACATCCGAGAACCCATCAACCTCGTCAAAACTCCGTCCATTCGACGGCCGACGAGAGTCAGTGAGATGCGAGGCAAAGACGGTCAGCGGGGAGAGATCGAGCGGGAACTCCGCCTTTTCTCTCAAATCTGCGAGTTCTATCTTAAAGTGGGCATTTAAAAAGAGCTCACCGTCTTCGAGCCTTCGGCGATCTCCGCCGTCATGGATTCTGATCTCTTCGGAATCCAGCGGGATCTTGACCTTAGGGCTCGACAATGGAGAAGCAAAAAGGAGGAAGAGATAGAATTTAGGGGTTTAAATCTTGGCCATTCAAATCAAAGGTCTAGATCTGTATCCCGACGTAACTTTTAACCACGGATCAAAAACTGCGGATAATAATTAATATCATCGACAGTTTTTTTAACAACCGCAAATAAACAGTGGATAATAGCTAATATCATCGACAGTTTTTTTTGTCATACAAATCTGTCGCAAATGGTACACTTTTATCCACGGATTATTTTCTGTCGCAAAAACAGAGCTTTAGCGACAGAAATAAAAGCGTCGCTAATGCCCATTTTGTTGTAATGACGAGAGAGCGACAGCCAAGTAGTAGCACATTAGACGGCAAGTTAGGCGAGGATTTTGGTTTGGACGAGAGACCAGTTTACAGATTGATCAAGGAAGTAGTAAGGAGACACGGAAGAAGAATGGAAATAGGTAAAATAGTGGTAGACGGGGGAGGGAGAAATAGGTGCTAAGGAAAATTGACATGACTCATGAGGGCTTTGAGTCACTCTCAGATGATTCTAATGTAGGGACTTTTCAATAAAGACACAAAAGAAAAGTCGATGTGATGTCAATTGAGTCAAATCAGTCCTTTGTCATGCAAACTTGATGTGCTGTAAATTGAGCATGCAGAGAGCTGCTCTTGGCTGTCATTTTGAATCAAAGGTTGTCAAAAAGCCACCTCAACAATAGTAGGCCTCTGCATGATGTTGAGCAATTGCTGGTGTAGCTCCTCCCAACCCAAGGTGCCATGCATGAGAAGATAACAGGTATCTGCGCACTACATTAGACCCATATGCTAACATAATACTAAGTACCCATTGCGTAAGAAGATAAGAGATGTCTATGGTAAAGATTTCAGGGGAATTTTTATTGTTGCAAAATTCTAGGTACAAATAGGTCCCGAAATCTCCTCTTCTTGAGGGGACTTTAAGATTCTGTCAAAATTTAGGCAAAATCTTAATATTCAACTAATTTGATATCCATCCAAAATTTGGATATGGGCATCTATGAAATTCTTCCAAAATCTTCCAAAGTCTTCCAAAGTTTAACCTTAGATTTTCTGTCCAAGCAACTCCTAAGTGCTTAGGCGAGTTAGTCACCCTTGAAATGAAGAAAATTAATTTGGATTTGGGTCTATCATCCATCCCACACATGTATTCAACCGTCATGCACCTTACATCAGCACAGCTTTGTGCGTCATAGAGCTTTGTGCCCCCCTAAGAACATTCTCTCCCAAAGGGAGGTTGCTGGCATATGGGAGAAACTCATTGACAAGACATATGAAGGTCGTGCTGCACTTCAGGTCCAACTCTTTCCACAAATTTGTGCGGGCAAGTCTGGGATGCAAAAAGCCAGACGGAGATGTCTGCGATGAGACCAATCGTCAGGTTTGACGCAGGGATATTTGCCTTCCATTTGGAGAAATGAAGCTTCCTTCAATCTTGAAAATTCCATACTCCGCCGCCGAGGTTGAGAAGCTGCAAATCTCCATCTCGGCCCGACTCAATCTGGGTATGACACTTAGAGGGCGAATTCATGACGTGCCAAGAAACATGAGACCTCTCCTCTCCATCAACACATTACAGAAGCTAACGTCTACTAGAGACGGGGTGAGAACATAACTTCGTACAGCTCACTGAATCAGCCACTGGTTACGATCTCCCTGCTTTTCATGTGTGGTACTTTTTTACATGCTATTCCTCCCGTTATTTTTGACGGCCAGAACAAAGGTGGGGCCCACAGAATTTCCAGACTACATGTGCTTTGTACTTTTTGTGGAAAAGAAGCACCAGGTTGGTGAAGAAGTTTCATGGGATTTGCAGAATCTCTGTACTTCGTACTTTGTAGAAAAAATCACTCGGTGGTGAAGAAGTTTGATGGGATTTCAAGAAGGGAAGGGTTTACATGAGATCGTTCTCATATAAGAAGCATGAGGCCAATCTTTATAGCCATTGGATTTTGATCGGAGGATGGATATCAGATCAATGGGTAGGTGAGTGTGTCACATCAAGGGTTAGGTAAAATCATTATAGTTATTTGTAGCCTTCAGATCAAAATCTAATGGCTACGATTTAAAGTGGCCTCATATAAGCCATATGAGAGCGATCTCATTTAAACTTTTCCCTTTCCAGAATATCTATACTTTGTACTTTGTAGAAAACAAGCACTAGGTTGGTGAAGAAGTTGTGTGTATATATATATATATATAGATGAGTTTATATGAGATCGTTCTCATATAAGAAGCATGAGGTCAATCTTTATTGCCGTTAGATTCCGATCGGATGGTGGATATCAAATCAATGGGTAGGTGAGTGTGTCACATCAAGGAGTGAGTGAGATCATTATGGATATTTGTAGCCGTCAGATCAAGATCCAACGGCTACGATTCAAAGTGGCCTCATATAAGCAATATGAGAGCGATCTCATTTAAACTTTTTCCATATATATATATATATATATATATATATATATATATATATATATATATATATATATATATATATATATATATATAAGATCCATGGCTGAAGCCCAACACACTTTATAGCTGAAGTTCCATTGTCCGTTCTTCCGAAAACCACAGCCATGACATTTGAGACTGAGATGAAGAGCAGGGTGCTAGTGGTGGGGGGAACTGGATACTTAGGGAGGAGGATAGTTAAGGCAAGCCTTAAAGAGGCTCATCCAACTTTTATCCTCCAAAGGAGAGAATTGGGTGCGGGAGACATTGAGAAGCTGCAAATGCTCCTATCCTTTAAGGAGCAAGGTGCCCATCTTATCTTTGCTTCATTCTCTGACCACCGGAGCCTTGTTGATGCGGTGAAACAAGTTGACGTGGTCATATGTGCAATTGCCGGGGTACCCTATGTTAGAAGCCACCATGTCCGGCTACAGCTCAAGCTCATAGATGCCATGAAGGAAGCAGGCAATATTAAGGTACATTCTTCTATATGTAGTGTGCAGATTAAGTTTGCCAATAGAGGGTCAATATTACTTAAGGAGAACTAGTGTGACTCAATACTCTCAAGTTCTACTACTACTTCTACTTCTCCTAATGTATTTCTTTAAGGAAGTCTTTATCATTGTGAGAACATATATATTTGTTCTAACAATTATAAGGAATATTTTCGGTGGCGTCAAAATAAAAACCAAGATAGCTTCACTTAAGAACCAAGATCGTGTGAAGCTAGATCGGTTTAATAAAGCAAATTACACTAGGTGGGCGGACAAAATAAGATTTCTTGTCACCGCATGAACATAATTTTCAAGCTATTTTGTGATACTTCACTTGAAAGCATGGAATTCCGTATTGGATATCGGTAAAATATCTGAGATATTTATAAAAAAATATCGGTGGTCAAAAACTAGTTTTTACCATATATTTTCACAATCTAATTTCTAAAATCAATTATACTAATTTAGACAAAGCATAGATTTCCAAATATGCATAAAATGCATATTAGGATGGGAAACAAACGAAATAATTGTTGTTTTTTTTAAATTTCCATTTTTTTGTCAAAAACCACTTTTTTTTAAAAAATGGCGATACATCGGTCCAAAACCGATATATTGGCGATATTGTAAAAATTTTTGAAAAACGATATTAATCCGTATCGTTTTATCGAGTGGGACCTGATATCGATATATCAGCGATATGGAATTCCATGCTTGAAATAGGAGACATCTTACTGACGTCCGCTTCATTGAATCTTACCTCATCTAACCATTTGGATTGTACATTATCTAGTCTAAATTCATCTTCTCTATGTTTTTTGTTGGCAAAATTTGAACAGGTGATACTTTTCAACACCCCAAAATTTATAAATAACACTCACTTTGGTAAGTAGGTTTGGGAAGAAGTCATCTTTTCTAATATGCTTAGTAACACCCCATTGTTACATTTTGATGGTAGGGCTCGACCGATAACAGTCTCACTATTTGTTAGTGGTGTCTTCCACCTATTGAACTAAGAGATCCTATGGTTCATACCGAAAAAAAGGTGTAACAGATCTCATTTCCGAAGAGAGATACGAGGTGTAACGTTTGGGAAAGAAGCAACGAACGTACCGAGACATATTGGGCTACGAGTTTTTTTTTGTTTTTTTTGTTATAAAAGGGTACGGGGTTGAATGCTGAAGTGGGATGGCAATACTACTGATAATTTGATACATGGAGTACCTCATCAAATTCCATGCAGTCAAATGATGGAACCAAAATATTCCGAGTGAAAATGGAAAATCCACTGTAGATAGTTTAGTTTTTTCACGCCCCAAAGTTAAATGCATCTTTCATTTGAATAGGCTCAACTTATATTATGTAGAGTCACTCATAGAAAAAAAAAGCTATTTGAAACTTCGATATTTTTACACTGCTGTAATTAAAAATGTGGGCTCCAGCACTGTACCTGAGGGGAAATTAAAAATTGGCTTGTGCATATTCTTGCAGCGGTTCTTGCCATCAGAGTTTGGGTTAGATGCTGAAAAACTGCACAGCTGCATGAACTCTGGAGAGAACCTCTTCGATGACAAGATGGTGGTGAGAAAAGCAGTTGAGGATGCTGCAATTCCATACACTTATGTCTCTGCAAACTGCTGTGCTGGATACTTTCTAGGGAACTTGTGTGAGCCCGGCCGGATCACACCTTCAATGGACAGTGTGGTATTGCATGGGGATGGCAATGTCAAAGGTAATTTCGGATCCATGAACTATGTGTGTGTGGAATCACCATGGCGTAGGGTCAAATAGTGAAAGGATGAGTGGTTCGTCATCCCACGGTCTAGCCAGTTCAGCACTCCCATACACGGACGGTGGATGTCCACTGTAAAAAAACGTGGGGTAGTGAGCAACTTATCCAATAGTGAAAGGAGTTGATAAAGATGGTAGGGGTCATGAGGCCCCCTTCCATTGAGGCTTGTCATGAATAGAATCATGTGACTCTTATGTTAAAGAGTCATGTGCGATGGGACCAAGACATTTGGAGAAAACATAAGGTTGTCCTCAGGGGTGGCCTGGCCTCCAGTGTCTACTGGATGGTCGCACTGGCCGTGGCTAGGTGATCAGGGAATGGCAAATATGACGGATGCTTAATTTTTCCAAAACTACAATAAGCATGTCCTTATTGGACATTGAATAATGAGAAATGCACGTCGAAATGCCAATTTGGTGGTCCTGCATTTCTATTTTCCTCAAAGTTTTGCAGCAAACTTACAAAATTATTATCTAAAATGTTACTCCCTGTTTCCCATATAAATTGTCTAAATTGGAATTCCTTCAATTTCGGACAAATAATGTGGGAGCGATTGAAGATTTTCATTTGAGATCAACCAAAAAATTACATCAAAATGTGAAATACCCAAAAATACATAAGATCTAAATTTTAGTTGATCTTGGATTCCTAATCAAGACAATTAATGTGGGTCTTGTAGGTGTTATATTCCTCTAATGAAAAAACAGAAAAAAGAAAAAGAATACTGTTTTTTCACACGAGCTTACAACATGTTTCTATGCAGCAACATTTTTGGATGAGGATGACATTGGAGCATACACCATTAAAACCATAGATGACCCACGAACCCTGAACAAGACGCTCTACCTTCGCCCCCCTAAGAACATTCTCTCCCAAAGAGAGGTTGTTGGCATATGGGAGAAACTCATTGGCAAGGAGCTAAGAAAGACCAAAATCTCAACTGACGACTTTCTTACTATGATGAGAGGTAACATGAACATGTTAATTATAATCAATTCTTTTTGTGTGTTAGACTGTTTATAATTTCCGTTGTTGCTTAATGAAAGGGGGCACCAACCAATTTACTGAGCTAAAATAGAACAATCACTTAATTCTGGATCAATTCGACCTGATGCTTTGGAAGGATCAGTAGTCAAATTGAGCCTTTCTTAGTAACATTGTTGACTGCGAAGTTAAAATGTTCTAAGTCATCGAGTCAATAACTTAACTTGATCACAGGATGAGTAATAGGAAAGTGAGTAAAGAATACGCTAGTGAGAGTCGTTAAATATTTATGTTGATATTTTTGTGTGGATAAATTTCAATGCCATCTACGAGCTAAAGTAGTTTAAAGTGAGAGAGGAGTCGATAGTATCAATTCTACCAGGAGCTGTCTATAGTGAGCTGTCAATTCTCTATAATCACAATATTTATGTTACTTTTGACGCTTTTCATTTCAGGTCAAGATATTGGAACACAGTCAGGATTAGAACGTTACTATCATATTTTCTATGAAGGTCTCACAAATTTTGACATACATGAGAAGGGAGAAGATGCCTCTAAGCTTTATCCTTCAGTCAATTACACGCATGCAGAGAATTATCTCAAACGGTATCTTTAATGACATATTCGTCATCTATTCATGCTCTAGAGTATTTAGACGAGTTGCTCGAAATTGAGAGCATTACATTTCCTGTGTTTTATAAAAATAAAATGGCAATTGTTCATGCCATTATCTTCATAAGGTTTTAGATGAGTTTCCTTTCGTTCTTAGAATTATCTCAAAAAGTAGATTATAACTGCTTTTTGTACTCTGTTCATGTCCTATATATATTACCACCTTCATCCAATGATGTTCATCTGCATTTGAAAAAAATACACGTCCATTAATGCATGGCTAATTTTGCTCCCTCACGACCAAAGACATGGGAAGAGGGGGAACAACTCTGTTCTTTTGTATGGGTCTTAGTGCCCAATAAATTTAACTCATCTAGCAATGGAGATGAGCTTTACTGGATGGAGAAAGTAATAATTAAGGAGCACCCTGATCGTTATAAATTAAACCCTCGCAAGCGAATGAGACAATCGAGTAGCAAGTATGTGGCTGTCCATCCTGAGGGATGGAATTGAACTATTTATGAAATTGGAGAGATTGTTTGTTGATTTTAACTAAAGTAAGAATTAAACTAGTGTGCAACTTAAAAGACGTAAGGAGTCAATATGAGCAATAGCCTAGGAATACAATTTTTACATGTTCAATATCAGAGATGTAGCGGATCTTTAGTTGTTTTCTACGTGGGTAAAACAATGCATCTAAATCATTACTCAAAATGAAAGCTAAGAAATATACTTTTTAAAATGTATTTTTTTCACACGTCCTTTCCCTCGATCAAAACTAGAAACTTGGTGCAATTGAGCATTTTTACATATTCAGTAGAACAAAAACATAATAGTATAGATGATTTCAGTGATATTACTGTAATATCAAACATTATTACTACGATGATGCATATATTTATTGGGTTCAAATCGTTTCTAAGGCTTCAAAGACGATTTCGTGTAAGACCTGCATGGGCCACCAACTGATGCTGGGAGAATTGGAAAATCACACACCATGTGAGTCCGGCTACATGCTCCAAGACCTTCCTCACAAACACATCTCTCTCTTACACGAGAAACAATAGAATAGAGGGGATAAACAAAGAGAAAACTCATCTATTTCTTTTATTTGCAACAACAAAACAAATTCAATAACAAAAACCATCGTTTGGTAGCCATAATGGCATAAGTTATATATTAGAAGCCCTAGTGGCATTCTTTGCCAAAACACAAAGTCCTAATCTAAAAGAATAACAGTTAACAAATGAAATAAAAGACCTAATTTAAGTAGATTTTTTAAATAAAGAAAAAATATAAAACTAGGACTCTAATAAGGATTGAGTCTCTTGGTTGAATGTATCCATTTGGAGTACGCTGGGCTTGGTAGTCATGAAGCGGGCCCGCCTACTTGGGCCTTCATCATTCTCCCCGAGCTGGGAAGGAGTTCGCCCTTCTAATTCACTTTGGCATCATGAGAAGGAAGCTGTGGCAGTGGGGAATTGTGCATTTCATGAACTGGCTGATGTGCACTATTGATGACACGTATTGAATCTTCAAATAGGAACAAGGATTTTCTTAGTAGAACCAAATGAGCAATGACTTGAAATGCAGTGAAAACTCCATGTGCTCTAAATACCAAAGCACCCGCTTTTCCATCACAATTAGTGCTCTAAATACTTGCTTCCGTTGTAAAAACCAACTAACATTCCAATGACCATAAACCAACCCATGTGTGACAAGCTTGAAAGAATTCATTAACCATGGGTGCGTTTGGAAAAGTGAAAAACCAATATTTCAGCCCTTAAAGGTGAAAATTCACCTTTCAGGGTGAAAAGTGTTTGGAAGCTGAAAGGGTAAAAAATGGTCGGTGACGGTGATAGGTGAAAATTTTCACCTTTCACCCCTGAAAGGCTGATTCTCCCTCGAGTGAGAATCAGCCTGATGAAAAATCATGGGCTGCCCCTCCATCTCATTTTTGGGTTTTTTTCATTTTTCCTGCCTTTCATCGCCCACTCTCATCCTAGCCGCCATCACTCCTGTCCTCGACCATCTTCCTCCGACTGTCTCTCAAGCGACTCCCCCACCCCCCAATAAACCATTTTTTGTAATATCATTATGTATAGTAGTTTCGCTTTTTCTAGTACACTACGATCTTTTAGCGGCCAATGCGATGTCCTATAAACCTTTTGCTGCTACGTCGTCAAATTCCCTCTCCATACTTCCCCTTAACAGGACTGCCACGATCATCGGCCGATAGAGCATTGTTATGGCCGTCTAGTCAAAAACTGGTTTGATGATCCCCGACGCCAACTGT
Organism: Houttuynia cordata; assembly: GCA_039654745.1. Lineage (NCBI taxonomy): Eukaryota > Viridiplantae > Streptophyta > Magnoliopsida > Piperales > Saururaceae > Houttuynia > Houttuynia cordata. Next base: position 2,184,938 of record CM077506.1, read on the forward strand.
GCTGCGTACATCATTACGTATATTCCGCAGTCTTCGGAATTACATTGGAAGGGTGCATCCCTTATTTGGGACATAAACCAGCCGGCAGCTCCCTTCATCTTGAATTGGTTTGCTAGGATCTTACCCAGGCAGGCAACTACAAGATCGGCAGCCAGCTTATGGTGTGGATGCATCGCTGGATGGCCGCTAAGAGGATTGTAGAAGCACCACCGTAGGGTGGGGAAGTGTAGAATCAGCAAGCAGTAATGGGTATTATGTGAATTGGGAAGAAGGCATACGTCATTTTTCTGTCGATTCCCTTCAGCAAGCTATTTACCAACTTATCTATAAGCTGTTTATTATCAGCGGCGGGCCTGAACTCCTACATAAGAATGAAATATGAGATGATAAGTATATATATTAGATGATTGCCGATAGCACCATGTAAAAATAAGAAGAGGTCACACACTTACAAGTTCAATATATTTAGTGGCCATGATTCCTCCAAAGAAGCAGTATGGATACATCAATACATCCCTGTTCATCAGTTGCCTCTTCTAGAGCAGTTCAAAGAACGCATCAATGACCTGCATGTATTTGATTAAAACAACCATCGAGTATTCTAATCAACGAAATACCATCAAATAAATTAGCATCATGTGCATGTACCGTGTAGTTTATTTCCTCGGTCCACAGCAAACTTAAGTAGTCTGCATCGTATAATGAATCTAGTGGATACTTCTGCCTTGGGTACCTCATCCAGTGCATAATCGTCGTTTGATCTTTAGGCGATAACACATCCATTTCGAAGCATATCTTAGTTCCCACGTAGTCGGTGGGTACGTCTGTCGTCTGACGAACTTCTGCTGTTTCAGCCTCCATTACATGCTCCTTTCCCTTTCTGCCAAAATGCATATCGTCACCCTTCTCTTCAGACGGCAGGGTCTCATCAGGTCGCACCGCTACTCGAGGGGTTGGTCAATCCGGGAAGGCCTTAACTAATCGCCTTCGTTTTCCTTTCGGCACGGGAGGACCAGGTAGGAAGGCAGAAGTGGGGACAGGTTCGTCTTCAACCTCATCGCGTAACTTTTGGAGGAAGCTGTGTACAAGTTGAGCATTCCCACGCGTAAACTTTAGAATAACTAACGGTGGCGCTGCCTCGGCGGGAGTCATCTGTGCCCTATATGCTAAAAAGATGAAAAAGGCAATGACGGACATGAGGATTCCCATTTAGAGGAATGTATAACGTGCAACTACAATAGAGTAGCCATCGTGCAATCGAATACACGACGGGCACCTCTATCGCATAATCGATTACATGATTGACAGATCTATCGTGTCATCAATTATATGATGGAGACATCCATCGAGTAATTGATTACTTGATTGGCATATATATGATGAATTATATCGGGCAGGTGATAGGGAAATTACCTGCTTTTGTTGTCTTATGGGCGGGCACCTTGTGCCGGGTAGGAATGGCAGGAGATATAGGCGATTCCGCTGGAGGCCGCTCTGCCTCAGGTCGGGGTGACACATCCGGCTGGTCCATTTCGGGCCTCTCGGCCGGCATCGCATGGGGGGACTGACGAACATGTGCTGGCAGCGTAGTTGTTGTTGACGGCATCTGACTCGACTTAGCGCATACGGGGTGTGGCCGCCTTCGGCTGACACGCCCAGGCGTATGAACCTTCTGGGGTGGTTGCCGGGGAGCTTCTGTTATGGCAACTCCCAGTTTGTCAACTAGGCTTCTGACTGAGTGATTCCACTCCTGCATTTTTTGAATACCCTCAATAATCTAAGGGACTCTGAAGCCTCGACTTTCCATCATATCGTTCTGTCCGAGGGCAACATTAAGGAGGGAATTAATCCCCTCAAGAATACCCTGCATGGAAGTGACATGATGGTGGATAGTTGACGTCTGTGTCAACCTCGGTGACGTCGGAGGTTGAGGTCGGTGGAGGGGGATGAGAGATGATTCTTCCGATAATGGGGTTATGACATCAACGACGTCGGTTTGGACATCCAACATCTCCAATAGGTGAACGTAATACGGTCGAAATCGGTGATGGAATTGGATTCCCTTATTTGCTTCATCCACCAGTACCCTAGCTCCGGGCCACCTTCTCACTCTTGGACTACATGGACCCATAGTGGAGTAAAACAGATTGGTGTCCTCGAACAACCATATCTGCAGAATGAGAATAGAAATCATTAGCCACTAATGGATATATACAATGATACCGAGTCATCGAGTACGCGATAGGCAAGACAACCGCGTAATTGACTACACGATAGAGGATCCTACTGCGTAATTGACTACACGATATCCATAACAATCGAGTAATCGATTACAAAGTATAGATGCATATGGTCCCACGTCATGATACACAAGCATCGAGTAATCGATTACACTGTAGAGATGCATATCGAGTAATCGAGGGGACGATATCCACTACCATCAAGTACTCGATGTGACGAAATCTGCATGAATCGAGTAATCAATTACACTATAAGCTGAATATAATGACTCATCTGTAATACATACGCGGCTCCTGCCAGAGTCCCGCCACTACTCGTCTCTCCGAAAGATCTAGAGTGCAAACATCTAGATGAATGTGACATTTTCGAGACAAGCATTTTATGGATGGCGCCCAGCCAATTATACTTGGACAGTTGGGAGAGGTCGTCCAGATAGTCGCATAGTTTTGTAGGGACTGATCTTGACGATTGTGTGAAGAGCGTGGTTGAAAACATGTGGAGGACGATAATACGAACCATGTCATCATCTGAAAGATTTGCTACCCCCAGCAGACATTTATCAAGTAGTTCTTCAATGGATTGCCTATCCGGTCTCTGCGTGGAGAAGAACTTACGGTAGAATGAGCCTTCCAGGGCCAGAAGTTTACTGTCATGGGATTTCCAATTAACAATCTCACCAGAGGCCCGCAACCCAGTGATGAGGGCAACATCCTGCTCAGTGAAGGATAACCTTCTACCCTTGATGTTGAACACCATCTGTCACGCCCCAAATTTCAAAACCTCAAATAATGCGCGGAAGCACTAACTCATTTAAGGTCATGAGGCTGAAACCCGGGACGTGACCGAATACTCGATCACACCACTTTCTCATTCCAGAATGCTTAACCAATTTTCGTTATACAAAAATCTTAAATAATAAAACTACGCTATTACAATAATTCAGTCTTAACAATCAGCAATCATAAATGCAATTCAACACACAGGCTGATTAGTTCTCCATGAACAAGAAATTAAAAACGATAAATAAATCCACTGCTATCAACTTTCCACCATCGAGCTCCTTCGCACGTACCTTGTTAGATCCTTTCCACTTTGAGTCCTGCATCGAGAGATGCATGAGTATTTCGAAAGAAATACCCAGTAGGAGCCAAGAAAAACCCACAACATAATAATAATAAAGGAAATGCCGACAACATGGTATAAAGACACGTTTAGAAAGATCGGGCTGAGCAAATACGAAGTTCACTTACCTGGACAATACTCATCATCAAAGACCATCAACGGTCGAGAATAAATAAACATTAACTCAGATCCCAAACGTACAGAGCGTCGGGAGGAAATAATAATGAATACTGACTCTAAACATGCAGAGTGTCGGAGATAACAATTTTTGCTCTCTGTTCAGTCCACTTCCCCTATGGACATCAATACCAGATCATCCTAGAGGTTCTACAGAGGAACCCGGCCATGCGTCTAGGGATGCTGGCCCCATCGGTGCTTACGGGCACAATGGGCTGAGACTGCAGACCTTTCGTAATATCATACAGTCTAAAGCACACGCGTTGCCATCATCGGCTGAACTACAGAGGTTCATATATCATCTGAGATCACAAAGGATCTAGCAATGGCTCGTGAGCATACTATGAATCCAACTAAGAGTGTTCATCAGAACTCCTAGTGGAGAAACAATTTACATAGAACTGAATCAATCTAGAAATATCAAGTGCTCTCTCATCTAGAGACTCAAACATCAATCTTCCAAAATATGACTCACCGAGGAGTAAAGTAACAATCTCATTGATACAATCTGAATTGACTCTCATAGGAGTGAGTACTCAAGAAATACAGTCTGAATTGACTCACATAGGAGTAACCAAAGAATTCTCAATGTTCAATCACAGGATGACTCAAGACTGAGACTCATCAGAAATAACTCATTAAACACCTTCACCATGCATAGCTCCAATCAAGACATCATCGATTCTGACGATATTGAGGATTATATGATGTTGGTATAAGATGGTAGGGTCTAGGAAACTAAACCCTAACCGAGAATCTAAGATTTCAAGTTCGACGCCAAAGATACTATATTGGTAGAACAATGCCCCACGATGGAATGACTCGGTCTGACATGACTCACTCTCTGGATTAGATCAATTACTAGATGTTACTAACTTCATCTCTCTGGATTTTATATAGTTACTACAGTTTATCATTAGGTATATCACATAGGTTTTAATATAAGGTATAGTTTAAACAACCCGGAAATATACTATTATCTGCACAATAGCTCCATTCTCTGGCTCACCACGGTCTGCACAGAACCTATTATAGTCTGAAATTTTTATGACAGACAGCTACATGTCTCTAGTTTCTAATCCAATTAACGGCATAATTTTCCGAGTTTTATACATTTAATTATAATTTTTCTATCACAGTCTGTCGGCACAAGACTAAGTCTGGCCGAGATCATTAATTATAAACTTACTTAATCAATACAGTCTATTACTCTAGTCTATTGCTCAATTAAACACTTATTAATGCATTCTAGACTTATTAAATTATTCTCCTGGGCATTTATTAACTCCCAATTATTCTGCAATTAATTAGATTCTTAACTACATTGTTAATCCCAAAACTGATTGTACATATTCATACGGTTTAGACATGTAGACTGTAATTAGGACTATTAATTCAGGACATACCCATACTAAATCATGAGATAATTAGGGTACAATAAATCTCAAACTCCAGTAACTCTTTTTCACAAAAATTGTTACTTTAATAATTAGTATCATAAGGTATGTATCATTATGCCAAAACAGTTTTATACAAATACTTCCCTTTATTGGCCGATATGACCCAAAATAGACAATTAACGTGAGACAGGAAAATTGACGACCCAAAGCTAATCTTGGAGGCTGAAACATCTGAATACCAGTATGCATTAACCACAAGTTTCAAACTTTAAGGATTAATCAAAACATATGATTAAAATCTGGAATCCAGTATGACACCACATGATCATCGATGACATATAACAACGAAACTAAGGAAAGAAGACATCCATATAAGGACATACAATTGTACAACGTCCAACAGAATGTACTCATCTCGACCAAAGCAGCAAGCATACGGTGAGATCTAAGTGGAGCCATGCATGAGAAGTATTTAATTTATTAGGATCGGGTGCAATAGTCATCATGTTCAAAATAATAAATAGTAAACCATTGAATTGAACGGCACCAATATCAAACGGATCATCATTCATATAGGTATTCACATCAGTGCACAAGTATCATATTCATTACGAAATATCACAATTTATAGTATGGAATTGTGGGAAAAAGAGCACCTACCTCGCAAGACAAAAAAATTCGATTTTTCTTTTACGCGAGTTGTCTCCTTCGAATCACTTCTCTTGCTTTCGCGATCCAAGCACTACGGCTCGCACTACCACCCCTTAGGTCACTGTAGAAGGCTGAAAGGAGAATGGACGAGACCCCCTTTGCTGGTTTGCACATCTCTCAAAGTCTCAAAGGGATGGTGGTCTCTCACTTTGCGAGTTTAAATAGCAAGTGTCCTATTCTCCTAGGACACATCTCCACCGTCGATTTTCTCATAATCCAAAGGCCACGAATGATCACCAAAAACAAGCCTTCCACTTGCCCAAGACGTTCCCTCAAATTAATTCCTCATTTAGTTAGGATTTTCTTTAATTAAGGAGTTTCAAAACTCTAATTCGGTTACACATACTTAAGACAATTTTTTCCCAAATTGGATTCAACCTTCCACCATTGATGGCTACCTAATCTAAGGCCACGATCTACCCCAAATCAAGGCACGATCTCCCTCTTGAATGCCATCACTGCTTCTAGCAGTTTCCCAATTCCAATGGACGCCTAATTGCCTTGATCATCTCAAAATTGGTTAGTAAATCTTGGGTAACCTCTTTATTAAACTCTAATTGACTCTTCATACTAATTGACGTAACCTATCCCATTTAGTTAGGGGATTAAGTCAAATCAAGTAGTTACTTAAAATAGGATTTGTAACTTCCTAATTGAAAACCAATTCCACCATCTTCTCCCATCTCCATACGTGTCACTAATGAGTTTAGTAACTGCCAATTACCGCACTAATCACGTCTAAAATTTCCTTCCTTCGGATTCCTTAAATTTCTAATTTAAAAGTCCCAATTCTAATCAAATTCAAACTGGTTTTTTAATTCTATTTCAAATCTTTTCAAACCACCAATCATAATTCATCAAATTAAGAGAATTACCTGCTTACCTTGCATAAGATTTTCCCATTTTAATAAATAAAAAATTCCGGGTATTACACCATCAGACGCTCATCCCAATAGTCCAAAAAAACATCAAGCAAATTTCTAGCCATAACTACATGACGGCCTTCGAATAACAAATGAAAAGTCGTCTCTTTCAATAGGTCCATGCAGTGTGGGTAATGCTCTGCAACTTGCAGAGACTTGGTGAGAGCGCCGGGTGTACACTGGGTTCGAAGGCTTGGCCTCGCATTATACTTCCTCGGGGACTGGGAAGATCTCTTCTCTTGGGTGGGATTTGGTGGTGGATTCATCTAGTGTGGAAATGCATCAAACAGGATTTGAAATCAGGTTACGATATTGATAGCATCGGGATCCAGTGACACAATATGCGAGCGCAATTGGACACACGAAATAAAAAAAAATGTTGGATTTTTAAATCTTACCGGTGGGTGGATGTGTCTTTGGAAGAATGGTCAGCTCGACGATAACCTGACACCCTGAGGAGGGATACTCTACAGATCGACCGGCTTTAAATCGACTGGAGGCCTATCTCCGCCGCTGGCAATATGGAACCCCGCTGCCGCCGGAAAGTGGAATCACGAAAACCTAACCGAGTAGTCGCAGTTGCGCAGTGGTGATGAAGCTCTGGAAATGGGTATTAATAATTGGGTGAAGGGCGCGAGCAATTTGGGTAAGTAGGCATCGGGGGTGACGGGTCCGGCATGCACTCTGACACGTGCGTTGAGTTACTCGGCACCCATGCATAATGATACGATGAAGGGTACACGGCACTCAGACATAATGAGACGTTTGACGTGGCAGTCGCGAAAGCGAATAATAGAAAACCTCCGATAACGAGTAATCGATTACTCGATGAGCACCAAATTCGAGTAATCGAAACCTCGATAGATGCCCACGCGATGAGGTGGAGACCGAGTAACCGATTACCCGTTGAGCAAGTACTTCGACATCCCGATTACACGATAGAGAAGGGTTTTCAAGAGCGGACTAGAATAGACGATGGGCACATAAATCGAGTAATCGAATACTCGATGAGAAATGCAATCGAGTAATTGTACCAACGATAGATGCCCACGGCGTGATGTGGACAACGAATAATCGATTACACGATGAGCAAGGCTCCCATCCGGCGTCTCTAGCCACAGAACCCTACCTCATATTTTGGGGATATGTGTTGGCAATTGATATATTAGCAAGGGATATTTTCGGTATATTTATGCCCTGACAGGGTGTTTCTCACAGTGCTTCCCAAACGTAAAGCAGTCTGATAAATTTTCATGCCCCCAAACAAAAATCAGTTGAGCCAAAACAGAGTGAAACTTGTCACCTATCACCCATGTTTTTTTTCAACTTCCAAACATACGTCAACTATCAGCCTTGAAAATTTTCACCCTATTTTATTTTCTGCTTCCAAACGCAGCCCATGTCTCTGGGTATCCCTTTATGAGCCCTTGCTTTCTACTTATACATATACCAGCAAATTGAGATGCTGTATAAATCCGATCTTCATTAATATCTAACCAATTCAAGTATCTAAAGTCCCAGCAATCACTTTTATCCCATGCCTTAGAGAACCCAATATTTACAAAATTATCCAATACTAAAACTATAACAAACACGTTTACCTACATCAATAAGGAGCAATGAGATTGGATACAATGGCTGTCTAAAAATGGCTAGTCCTTGGTGCTCTGCGGTGCCGGGTAATTTTCTGTGACCGATTGTTGCATGCTGTCAGATGAAGATCTGGTGCACAGCAACTGTAAAATTCTTATGCTTCTCTCATTAATTGTTCAAGATATTAACTAATTATGCATATTCAGCGAAAGGAAAAATTAAAAGAATAAAGTAGATTACTCACTTGCCTGAATTTATGTGCAGAATATAACCACTCAAATCCGGTGGTTATGTTATGGTCTGGTTAATACACAATTTGGGTATTGGCCAAAGGACCTAATATATTCATGAGTTTTAGTGAGAGTGTATGATTACATGGGGTGGTGAGACGTACATACAGAGAGTTGGTAATGGAAATATTTATGTTCAATTCAAAAATTACTGATTACTCAATTATCATCTTTTAAATCCTATTCCTTGTTAAATATTATACCTTATACTCTTGTGTGATTTTTGTATCGTATTGGGTATTTTTTTTGGAATACTCATGCATCCTGTGATGTAGGCGTTAATAAAGACTAGACCTAGAAAGAGAGCTTGAAGACGGCAAGTTGAAGAGCCGTAGATCCTATCTTTTAATTTAATTGACAGCGATAGTATTAATGGCATGTGTGTCAAAAGCTTTTAAATGATTTTTGTTGTTGGATATATTATAGACTTTTGGATTTTTATTTCATGATATTAATAATGTTTATTCTTAAGACTAAATTGTGTTAATTATACATCCTTTTTTTATGGTGTAATTGAATGTGAGATCGAGTATTTGGTCGCGTTCTGTAGTTTCTATCTTCATGCATACTCATAAACGGGACATCTTCCACACTCTAACGAAGCTGGGAATTTCAGGGCGTGACATGTGGTTACACAAAGACAGTGTGGCGCATTTTCGTGAGAAAATACAACGTCCAACATTCTATTATGAACAGTCAAATGGAGTTGGAATGGATACTTTATTTCATAAAAAATAATAAACATGTTGGCCACATTCTTAAAGCTTGTTTTACTGTTTTTGTTACTATGATTTAGGAGGAGATGAATCATAGAATTTTTTATGATAAAAGATGGAGACTTATGTTTTGGGGTATCAGATTATTTATAGAGTTCAAAATATTATTCAAATATTCAAGCTAAAGGATACGTGTCTCTCCCATTGTACTTTTATGAGTGGCTTTTGGGACTAATGTCACTTTCCTCCATTCTTCCTAGTGTGTGATTAATTAGTTATGCATCTATAATGGTGTCAAAATCTGATCAATTATCACGTTTATTTATGGAACAATCATTTGGCTGTTCTTTTTTCTTTTTTATATGATGATTGTTCCTTTTTTGTTCGAAGAATTTTATAAGGTTATATCTTCTGTATTTTTTTTCTTATTAATATAATTTTCAATGAGAATGGTTTACATCAGATCATTCTCATATAAGGAGTATGAGACCAATCTTTAAAGTCGTTGGATTCCGATCGGAGGGTGGATATCAAATCAGTGGGTAGGTAAGTGTATCACATCAGAGAGTAGGTGAGATTATTATAACTATTTATAGCCGTCAGATCAAGATCCAACGGCTATGATTTAAAGTGGCCTCATATAAGCCATATGAGAGCAATCTCATTTAAACTTTTCCCATTTTCAATTACCCAAAAAAAAAAAAGACAAAGTTGAACAACTTATTGTGGACTTCCTAAAAAAAGTTACAATGGTTAGTTGATATGACCCATGATATGTAGCTAAGGCGGTTAGTACAGTGAACCGCAATGAGTGGCGTGGTGGCCATGATCGTGGCGAGCCCGACATGGGCGAGCAGGCAGCAGCGAGGTCATGATGGGATGGCAGCAGCCAAGCTGGACGAGCGAGCGACAGCCAAGTAGTAGTAAATTAGGCGGCAAGTAAGGCGAGAATGTTGTTTTGGGCGAGAGACCGGTTTACGGATCGATCAAGGAAGTACAAAGGAGTTATAGCAAAAAAAAAAAAAGGGAAGTAGAAAGGAGACACGGAAGAAGAAGAATGGAAATAGTAAAAATGGTGGTAGACGGGGGGAGGAGAAAAGGGTGTGAAGGAAAATTGACATGATTGATTGATGCATATGCATGACGTGTTTGAGTGACTCTCAGATGAATCTAATGTAGGGAGCAAGGACTTTTCAATAAAGGCACAAATGAAAAGTTGATGTGATGTAAATTGAGTCAAATCAGTCCATTGTCATGCAAACTTGATGTGTTGTAAATTCAGCATGTAGAGAACTGCTCTTGGCTGTCATTTTGAATCAAAGTTGTAAAAAGCCTCCTCAATAATAGTAGGCCTCTGCATGCTGTTGAGCAATGCAGAAAAAAATTCACAAAAAATATTAGAAATTTAAAAAAAAAGTTAAAAAAAAAGCTACTTTCTGCATCTGTATCCCATCTTAATATACATTTTTATACATATTTTAAAAAGGGAAGGGTTTACATGAGATCGTTCTCATATAAGGAGCATGAGGCCAATCTTTATAGCCATTGGATTCCGATCGGAGGATGGATATTAAATCAGTGGGTAGGTGAGTGTGTCACATCAGGGAGTGGGTGAGATCATTATGGCTATTTGTAGCCGTTAGATCAAGATCCAAGGGCTATGATTTAAAGTGGCCTCATATAAGCTATATGAGAGCGATCTCATTTAAACTTTTCCCTTTTAAAAATATGCTTTGTCTAAATTAGTATAACTCATTTTAGAAGTTGGATTGTAAAAATATACAGTAAAAACTAGGTTTCGATCACCGAAATTTTTTTATAAATATCTCCGATATTTTGTCTCTTAGGCCTACCGATATTTTACCGATATCCGATATAGAATCCCTTACATTAGACCCATATGCTAACATAATACTAAGTACCCTATGCAGTTGAATGATCATGGTGGTTTTATCTTGTATGAGCTGCGTTGATAAGCTGGTCTTTGACGCAAATGGACCAGAAATATATGTAGTTTGCATGACTAATTTCCCTTGTCGCAAAGATTATTGTTCAAAATGTGATTAACATTGAAGCCTTCTAGGGATGGAGCCAAAAAGTTTAGCTACTTAATTATCAAGCCAATAGCAATTTCAAAGATTTAAATCTTTCTCGTTTGGCCACATTACACGAAGCAGAAAGGGACTGCTCATGTTTTCACGAACCCTGAACAAGGCGCTCTACCTTCGCCCGCCCCCCTAAGAACATTCTCTCCCAAAGGGAGGTTGTTGGCATATGGGAGAAACTCATTGACAAGACATATGAAGGTCGTGCTGCACTTCAGGTTCAACTCTTTCCACAAATTTGTGCGGGCAAGTCTGAGATGCAAAAAGCCAGACGGAGATGTCTGCGATGAGACCAATCGCCAGGTTTGACGCAGGGATATTTGCCTTCCATTTGGAGAAATGAAGCTTCCTTCAATCTTAGAAAATTCCATACTCCGCCGCCCAGGGCAGTGAGTGTCATACCCACTCAATCTGGGTATGACACTTACAGAAGCTAACGTCTACCAGAGACGGGGTGAGAACATAACTTCGTACAGCTCACGGAATCAGCCACTGGTCACGTCCTCCCTGCTTTTCATGCTATTCCTCCCGTTATTTTTGACGGCGAGAACAAAGGTGGGGCCCGCAGGATTTCCAGAATACCTGTGCTTTGTACTTTGTAGAAAAGAAGCACTAGGTTGGTGAAGAAGTTTCACGGGATTTTCAGAATATCTGTACTTAGTACTTTGGAGATCGAAAAGAAGCACTAGGTTGGTGAAGAAGTTATATATATAAGATCCAGGGCTGAAGAGCCTAACACACAGCCATGACATTTGAGACTGAGATGAAGAGCAGGGTGCTAGTGGTGGGGGGAACTGGATACTTAGGGAGGAGGATAGTTAAGGCAAGCCTTAAAGAGGGTCATCCAACTTTTATCCTCCAAAGGAGAGAATTGGGTGCGGCAGACATTGAGAAGCTGCAAATGCTCCTATCCTTTAAGGAGCAAGGTGCCCATCTTGTCTTTGCTTCATTCTCTGACCACCGGAGCCTTGTTGATGCGGTAAAACAAGTTGACGTGGTCATATGTGCAATTGCCGGGGTGCCCTATATTAGAAGCCACCATGTTCGGCTACAGCTCAAGCTCATAGATGCCATGAAGGAAGCAGGCAATCTTAAGGTACATTCTTCTATATGGAGTGTGCAGATTAAGTTAGCCAACAGAGGATCAATATTCCTTAAGGAGAACTAGTGTGACTCAAGACTCAAGTTCCACTACTATTACTACTTCTCCTTATTTTTTTCTTCAATGAAGTCTTTATCATTGTGTGAATATATTTGTTCTAACAATCTTAAAGAATATATCGGGTGGCGTCAAAATAAAAGCCAAGATAGTTTCATTCAAGAACTAAGATCTTGTGAAGTTAGATCGGTTTAATAAAGCAAATTACACTAGGTGGGCGGACAAAATGAGATTTCTTCTCACTGCATGAACATAATTTTATTGCTATTTTGTGTTACTTCACCTGAAAGAGGAGCCATCTTGTTGATGTCCGCTTGGATTGTACCTCATCTAACCATTTGGATTGTACGTTATCTAGTCTAAATTCATATTCTATGTGTTTTCTTTTGGCAAAATTTGACTAGGTGATACTTTTCAACACCCCAAAATTTATAAATAACACCCACTTTCGTAAGTAGGTTTGGGAAGAAGTCATCTTTTCTACAGCCTTCAATGCTGTTAAGGGTAGGAAATAAGAAATTAACTTAAAAACAGTGTTTCCCATTGGATATGCAAAAGATGTCTTGGTAGAGAAATAGTGTATCAAAAGGGAGAGGGAGAGAGAGGGGAAAAGGAAGAACCCATCTGATGGTGGCTGAATCCATCTAGATGACCGCCAAAGTGATTGGATGAATCCTCAAAGGTTCAAATAACATTGGAGGTGTCAGTCCAGGGGGTGTAACCCAAGTAATACGGTACACTACCTATAGTTGGAAAGGTGTAACTGAACTCATTCCCGAAGAGAAAGATGAGGTATAACGTTTGGGAAAGAAGGAACGATAGTTCATACGGAGACAATGGGCTACGAGGTTTTTTTGTTATAAATATAATAAAGGGCAGTGATAACCCTACAGCAGATTCCTATACATTTCCATACACATCAGCTGTGTATGGAAAATGTGTAGGAATCTGCTGTACAAATATCGTTTCCCTATATTAAAAGGGCACTGGGTTGAATGTTGAAGTGGGATGGTAATACTATTGATAATTTGATATATGGAGTATCTTATCAAATTCCATGCAGTCAAATGATGGAACTATTCCGATTAATTTTTTTTAAATGAGTTAAATGCATCTTTCATTTTAATAGTGACAACTTATATTATGTAGAGTCACTCAGAGAAAAAAAAAGCTATTTGAGACTTTGATATTTTTACACTGCTGCAATTAAAAATGTGGGCTGCAGCACTGTACCCGAGGGAATATAAAAATTGGCTTGTGCATATTCTTGCAGCGGTTCTTGCCATCAGAGTTTGGGTTAGATGCTGAAAAACTGCACAGCTGCATGAACTCTGGAGAGAACCTCTTCGATGACAAGATGGTGGTGAGAAAAGCAGTTGAGGATGCTGCAATTCCATACACTTATGTCTCTGCAAACTGCTGTGCTGGATACTTTCTAGGGAACTTGTGTGAGCCCGGCCGAATCACACCTTCAATGGACAGTGTGGTATTGCATGGGGATGGCAATGTCAAAGGTAATTTCGGATCCATGAACTATGTGCGTGTGGACTCACCTTGGTGTAGGGTCAAATAGTGAAACGATGAGTGATCCACCATCCCACGGTCTAGCCAGTCCACTGCTCCCATACACGGACGGTGGATGTCCACTGTTTAAAACGTGGAGTAGTGAACTACTTATCCAATAGTGAAAGGAGTTGATGAAGATGGTAGGGGTCATGAGTACCCCTTCCATTAAGGCTTGTGAATAGAAGCATGTGACTCTTATGTTAAAGAGTCATGTGTAATGGGACCAAGACATTTGGAGAAAACATAAGGTTGTCCTCAGGGGTGGCCTGGCCTCCAGTGTCCGCTGAATGGTCGCACTGGCCGTGGCCAGGTGTGTGGTGGTCTTGCTTCCTTTTTATTTTTTCCCTTGAACACTTATATTAAACGTGACCAGGGAATGGAAAATATGACGGGTGCTTAATTTTGTCCAAAACTACAATAAAGATGTTCTTATTGGACATTGATTAATGAGAAATGCACATCGAAATGCCAATTTGGTGGTCCTGTATTTCTATTTTCCTCAAAATTTTGCAGCAAACTTACAAAATTATTATCTAAAATGTTACTCCCTTTTTCCCATATAAATTGTCTAAATTGGAATTCCTTCAATTCCGGACAAATAACGTGGGAGCAATTGAAGATTTTCATTTGAGATCAACCAAAAAATTACATCAAAATGTGAAATACCCAAAAATACATAAGATCTAAATTTTAGTTCATCTTGGATTCCTAATCAAGACAATTAATGTGGGTCTTGTAGGTGTTATATTCCTCTAATGAAAAAACAGAAAAAAGAAAAAGAATACTGGTTTTTCACACGAGCTTACAACATGTTTCTATGCAGCAACATTTTTGGATGAGGATGACATTGGAGCATACACCATTAAAACCATAGATGACCCACGAACCCTGAACAAGACGCTCTACCTTCGCCCCCCTAAGAACATTCTCTCCCAAAGAGAGGTTGTTGGCATATGGGAGAAACTCATTGGCAAGGAGCTACGAAAGACCAAAATCTCAACTGACGACTTTCTTACTATGATGAGAGGTAACATGAACATGTTAATTATAATCAATTCTTTTTGTGTGTTAGACTGCTTATAATTTCCGTTGTTGCTTAATGAAAGGGGGCACCAGCCAATTTACTGAGCTAAAATAGAACAATCACTTAATTCTTGATCAAGCCGACTTGATGCTTTGGAAGGATCAGTAATCAAATTGAGCCTTTCTTAGTAACATTGTTGACTGCGAAGTTAAAATGTTCTAAGTCATCGAGTCAATAGCTTAACTTGATCACTGGATGAGTAATAGGAAAGTGAGTAAAGAATACGCTAGTGAGAGTGGTTAAATAATTATCTTGACATTTTTGTATGGATAAATTTCAATTGCCATCTACGACCTAAAGTAGTTAGAAGTGAGAGAGGAGTCGATATTATCAATTCTAGCCAGGAGCTGTCTATAGTAAGCTCCTTGCCATGGAAAATTCTTCAATTTATTTCTCTTCATATAAATGAAGTACTTATGTTACTTTATTTTGGGTAACATACTTATCTTAGTATTAATATGTAGACAAAAACATTATTCTCGATAGAACATCTAGAGCCCCAAGCAGAAAAATTAGTGTTCTCATATTCAGGGATGGAGCTAAAAAAATGATATGTGAGCCATATAAATTAATTATCATAGAAAAGTAAGAAAACAAATTTAACTTTTACAATTATATGTAAGCGAACTTGATTGGGTAGGTGGCCATGGCGCTCGCTCTAGCCCTGCTCAACAGCATCCCACATGCATAAACTTGTTGACTGAAACTGTTGGGGTGAACATAATCAATACATAAATTTTCTCTATAATCACAATATTTATGTTACTTCTGACGCTTTTCATTTCAGGTCAAGATATTGGAACACAGTCAGGGTTAGAACGTTACTATCATATTTTCTATGAGGGTCTCACAAATTTTGACATACATGAGAAGGGAGCAGAGGCCTCTAAGCTTTATCCTGAAGTCAATTACATGCATGCAGAGAATTATCTCAAACGGTATCTTTAATGTCATATTCGTCGTCTATTCATGCTCTAGAGTATTTAGACGAGTTGCTCATGGACCTTAAATTGTGAGCATTACATTTCCTGTGTTTTATAAAAATAAAATGGCAATTGTTCATGTCATTATCATCATAAGGTCTTAGATGGATTTCCTTTCTTTCTTAGATTATAACTACTTTTGGTACTCTATTCACGTCCTATATTACTCCCTTCATCCAATGATGTTCATCTGCATTTGAAAAAAATACGCGTCCATCAATGCATGGCTGGTTTTGCTCCCTCACGACTAAAGACATGGGAAGAGAGGGAACAACTCTGTTCTTTTGTACGGGTCTTAGTGCCCAATAAATATCACTCATCTAGCAATGAAGATGAGCTTCACTGGATGGAGAAAGTAATAAATAGGGAGCACCCTGATCGTTATAAATTAAACCCTCGCAAGCGCATGAGGAAATCAAGTAGCAAGTATGTGGGTCTCGATCCTGAGGGATGGAATTGAACTTTTTATGAAATTCGAGAGAATGTTAGTTGATTTTGACTAAAGTAAGAATTAAACTAGTGTGCAACTTAAAAGATGTAAGGAGTCAGTATGAGCAATAGCCTAGGAATACGAATCCACCACTAGAATCCTAACTTATCCTTACACTTCTATTCATTATAGATTATGAATGTGTATAAACAAAGTACTCTTACCTACAAGCTAAGACAACTTTCATAAATAAGTAATTGAATCGTTGCATGAAGTATATTTGAGTGGTATGAATCATCTACAATAATCTACCTCATCATCCCCGGCCATCAACACCACTTCCCCACCCCCTCCCCCATCATCACCGGCCAGAAGCCTCAGCCGGCACTGCAGGGGGAAAAGGTGCTACCTTTCGCCATCCCCCAGCCCCAGCCCCAGCCGCCGCCACCGCTGCCCTGTTGCCCGAACCACCACCATCTTCCCCCCACCGCCCCTGCACTTTCCCCCCTCGGCCTTTGCCCTTTGCCCCTGCTCCCCCTTGCAAATTTTCCTTAACCCACCACCTGTTTGACAAATGCCAAAGAGGGTCAGACTTGTGACCCAGTTTTGTGGGATTGGGTGTGTAGACCCATGGCCTCTCATTCCCATGGGCAAACTTGTTTAGGGGTACATTTCAGGCATCCAACACACTCACTTTCCATCTTGAGCTGAAGGGCATGACTTCCATCAGAATCCCTCAAGAATTCGTTGACAAGGAAGCACTTCGGTGGACCAACACCCTTGTTTGGTATGATCGTTTAAATATAAACCCTTGCAAGTGCACAAGGCAATTGTACTATGGTGAGTATAAAAGGGTTGTCGAACCTTATGGATGGTTAAACAATTTTCCAAATTCAAGATAAAAGTGCAGTTTTTAATTTAATCTAAGAAAGAAATGAACTTTAACTAAGCTAGCTGAGATTAATCAATATATGAAATAAAATGAAGGCTTCAAATCTACCACAATAAACTAGTGTATCGTCTCTCTTTCTCTTTCTCTTTTGAATAAAGATTTCTAATTGGCTAGCATATTCCTCTCAGACATACACTTGTCAATTCAAATTATAGTGCTCTCCTCTCGAATGTAACACATAAATCAATTAAGCACATAGAAGTATGATCTATCTCTCTCGAGTATAAACCAATGAAATTTTATTAGTATGTGACACCTCAGACCACTCACATTCCTTTCGGACACGCAAGTGTTCTTTCAGATTGAAATCTAATTAATCTGCTCTTGTCTCTCTCGAGTACAAAGAACAAACTTCAATGAATTAACTTCAATTGCATAATAAAGGTTCATACACCAACTAGAATAAAAAAAAGATGAGAGAAAAGAAACTATACAACCAGTCTATTGAGCTTCATCTATGCCTTGGAGAAGAGTTTAACCTTGCATTGGAAGAGGATCCATCATCATGTTCTTCATTATCTTCTTTTTTTTCTTCTCTCAGTTGCTCTAGCCTCCAAGAACTCCAAAACGCTCTTCTCTAATCTATGATCTAATGCCCAATACATTCTCCCTTCAGGCATATATATAGGGGTGAAGGAAAACCACAAAATCCCCTACCAAATCCGAGTCAAAATAGGCATTATTTCAGTTCTGCGTATACGGCGATCGATCACTTTTTTGCCCGATCGATTGCTTTTCGATCAATCACTTCATTCCTTTGTTATTTCATGTGCCACGCCGATCGATCACTTTGGTGCCGTTCGATCGCTTTTCACCAATTCGTAAACTCCAGTAGATACGATCAATCGCGAAGTGGTCCGATCGATCAGTTACTATTCATTTTGCAACATAATTTTCCAATGGTCATAACTTTTCACTCCGAACTCCGAATTGCGTGAGGTCAGTGGCGTTGGAAAGCTGACTTCTTGAACTTTAATATTGAATGATTCAGTCTAATTAAAGATATGCACACGAAGTTGTAAAGATTCAAATTTTGAAGTCACGTTTCACTGCATTTCTATGCTCTCATTTTCCTACAAAACCAAAAAGTATATTAAAGTATCACTAATTCTAATTAAATACTAACATAAACATAAGTTTATGAGATAATAAATGCATAATTCATGTGTAGATCACACCCCAAAACTTATATTTTGCTAGTCCCTAGCAAAACAAAACAGAATAAAATCAAACAAACGATCAAAGGAACTAAACAAAGTAAATGTCACTTTCGTAGGGAACACGATTGGAAAAAACCGTTAAACCTCTAGGTGTCCCTAGTAGGACGAGTGCTGTCTCGTGAAAGTTTGTAACCATGCTACCCACAAACATGTACTTATTAATCTAATTAACCTAAGTGCAAAAATAAAATAAAAATTCGAACACTACAAAACAAACAACCTATTATTCTGACAAATGGAAACCACAATGCTTAAGAAAATTGACCACACGTACTTAGTTCATAATCAACAGGAATATAGAAGCCCTCAAGTAAGTGGTTTTATTCCATACTTTCATCTTGGAAATTTCTGTTAAATATGATATATCATGATAATATAGATAGTAAAAATATAGAACATTGTAGCAATACATTCTAAATCTCTGTTTCACACAGATCCAGTGTGACCCATTAACCAAAGAACTTTAGAATCTACATAGTCATCGTAATCTCTAGGTTCATGATAGCACAAATGCCTGCGCACCTTCTTCGAGTCCAACATTCTAGACTTGAGAGGATAATACACCATAAACATTTTTTTTTTCAATACGACTGTGTAAGGCCTGACTTCAAGATGCTTAGGTTTAGCAATGACTCAGGCCAATGACTCCCAGCCAGTTTGCTTAGGGCATTAGGTTTTAAGTATAGACCGCTTCGGGCCTGTGCATCAGCCTAAGTTAATCCTATAATAGTCAAGCAACCCCTTTCTTTCTTTTTATTTTTCTCATTATTTTTTGCATTTTTTTATTTTTTCAGCATTCATATTTCCCATCACATCTTATTCTGTCGAGGATGTATTATACTCTCAACTTATTTTTTGTTCCAAGCCCCTACCATTGCCAAGTAAATAGTATTATCATGATCTTTTAAGCTCAACAGACAACCACATATCACCGAATGACTGTGACCAAGGACATCCCACTGAAGATTAGTATTCAACAAATCTCTAGAGGGTATTACTTTATGTACTAGTGTGTGAGAGTGAGTTTTATTAGCTGAAGCACTTGTTCTATGAGGACTATAACAGAAAAATATTCTTAGTTAAGTGTATCTAGCCTCCAGTATACTTACTTATACTTCCAATGCAAATTAATCTCCTAAGAATTGAAGCATGCATTATCACGGGATAAACTATCAAAACCTATGAAAAACTACTGACAAATAACCTAAAACTAATCAAATTTTTTTCATTTTCGGATTTTTTTTTCTTTTTATGCAAGCAATATTCTCTCTCCCAAACCTATTATGAACATTGTCCTCAATGTGAATAAAATATAAAAATGACAATGATCATATAATAAAGAAAATAAGAAAAGGAGAGAATATACCTGAATACATGAGTTGCCTCCCACCAAGTGCAAAGTTTAACGTCTTCAACTAGACTGAGCCATTTATCGAACTTATCCGGGTCTTTCAATCCAATCTTCAGTTCATTTGTGGTCCTACTGCGCACATGAGGGTTAATGAAAGAAATCCCAAGTGGATCATCATAACAAATACAGGGAGGTGCACCATCCACAAGAGTGTCAATCATATGAATTGCATAAGGATCATCTGGTGGTGGATGTTGTTTTTTAGCATTAAAAACATTTAGTTTGACATTTTAATTTCTAAAAGACAATTTCAGCACCCCATCCTGACAGTTTATAATAGCATTGGACGTCGCCAAGAATGGACGTCCCAAAATCACAGGAATCTGACTGCCAATGTTCTGCACAGGTTGTGCATCTAGGACAATGAATTCCACAGGAAAGAAAAATTTATCAACCTGCACGAGAACATCTTCAATAACACCACGAGGAACTTTAACGGATCTACTTGCAAGTTGTAGTCAGTTTCAATTCCCCCAACCCAAGTTGCTCATACACAGAGTAAGACAACAAATTGACACTCGGCCCCAAATCTAACAATGCCTTTTCCACAATATGGTTCCCTATAACACATGAAATTGTTGAACATCCTGGGTCCTTATACTTCGGTGGAAGATTGTGTATCAATAGGGAGCTCACATTTTCAATCAGAAAGACCTTTTTAATCGCATTGGATTTAGCTTTGCGCTTTTGGTTACAAAGATCTTTCAGGAATTTAGCATAGACACACACTTGTTTTATTGCATCTAACAAAGGGAGATTGACCTTAACTTGTTTGAACACCTTGAACATCTCCTCTGTCTGTTGATGAGATTTGCTAAACGGCTAGGGTTTGTCCAGGCATTGTGGGTATGGTACCCTGGGGATATAGGCTTTGGTCGGGTCATCCTGCAGGGTTTTAGAACTAACGGGCACAACCTTGATTGGAGCAAGTTCTTTTTCTATCTCAGGGGACATTTTCTCACTTGAGCGACCAACGGACGAGTCCCAAACCTTATTGTCAACTTGTTTACCGCTCCTCAAGGTAGTTATGGCTTGCACTTGTTTAGGAGGGTAATGGGAGGCCTCAGCTGTAAACTGGCCTCTAGGGTTTTACTGGGGTTGGCTAGGCAATGTTTCTGCTTATCTCTGGTTCATAGATTGGGCCAACTGTCCTAATTGGGTCTCTATCTTGGCAAGGGATTGTGTATGGGAATAGACTAGCTGGGCCTAGGTCCTTAGCTCACTTTTAAGTTCTCTGTGTTTAGATTCCATCTCGGCATTCTTGGCTTCCATCTATTTTTGTCAGGTTTTAATCTCAGTTAAGTGTGATAGAAGCATTTAGCTCATTTGGCTCATCTGGTCTTCCAAGGAAGGTCGCCTATTGGATTGGCCAAAGGGAGTTGAGTCGGGTTGGTAGGCCTGTGGTTGGCTTTGGAACTCATGTCTTGGGGCCTGATTAAAAGTAGGCCCTGAATTAGATTGCCTCCAAGAAAAATTAGGGTGATCATGCCACCCAGGATTGTATGTGTTGGAGTATGGGCTGTTGTTTGCCCTTGGGAAGGTCTGTGCCGCATTGACATGCTCTTGTACTAGGTCTGGATACTGGAAGGCTGAAGGGCAGTCAACTATAGTGTGCATATGGCTGGCACAGATAGTGCAGGTATCATGAGATGATGGGGTATAAGGTGAAGTCTGAGAGAAAAACCAGTCAAACCTCTCTGTCAAGGATGCCACTTGGCGTTCTAGACTGGTGGTGGCTTTGACATCGTACATGCCTCCCCTTGAGGCACTCCTACCAGGCATATGGCCTTCAAATCTATAGATAGTGGTACTGTGTAAAGAGCTTTCGCTCAGGTCCTCTAGTAGATCCCAAGCATCATCAGGGTTTTTTTTTCATGAATGTGCCTCCACAAGAGGCATCAATTAGGGTCTTGTACTGATCACACACACCCTCATGAAATCTCTGTACTAATTGCCACTTGGGGACATCGTGGTGTGGATAGGACTGGAGTAGAGTTTTCATTCTTTCCCAGCTTTCATGGAATTGTTCATTAGTAACTGGGTAAAGGTGATGATTTCATTGCGGATCTTATTGGTTAGCCATACAGGGAAATATTTCTTATTCTGGTGCAGGCCATTCCTACCCCCAAGGTTCATATTGTCCGCCATAGGATGGGATTCCAAGATTGGGTTCCTGTGAGTTCTAAAGGCTCTAGACAGTCGTTCAGAATCAGGATCAAAGGCCAAGTTGGGGTTCATAGAATGACGACCATGCATACACAATAAAAAGCAACAAAACCTAAAACAATCCTAATAGCGACAACTAGCAAGCGTCAACCCTAGATAGCGATAACTAGCAATCTTAATAGCGATAACTAGCATGCCATGCAGTCTCAGAAAAAAATTTGAAAACATCAAGCACCCAAATTATTCTAAAAGAGAGATAAAAGAGTGCAAACAGTGGGAAGGGATGGCCCTTCCAACGTTGGTGAGAATCCACGTCCTCTCTTAATCCTACACCAGAAAAGACACAAATTAAGCTACTGAAAATAAATCTAAATTAAATTAAACTAAACTACTCTAAAACTAAGCTACGCTAAGAATTTGGTAAACTATTGACTTCCATCATCGGCAACGGCGCCAAAAACTTGATCGTTTAAATATAAATCCTTGCAAGTGCACAAGATAATTATGCTATGGTAAGTATAAAATGGTTGTCGAACCTCAGGGACGGTTAAACAATTTACCAAATTCAAGAGAAAAGTGCAGTTTTTAATTTAATCTAAGAAAGAAATAAACTTTAACTAAACTAACTGAGATTAATCAATTTATGAAATAAAATAAAGGCTTCGAATCCACCACAATAAACTAGTGCATTGTCTCTTTATCTCTTTTGAATAAAGATTTCCAATTAGCTAGCATATTCCTCTCGGACGTACACTTGTCAATTCAAATTATAGTGCTCTCCTCTCGCATGTAACACATAAATCAATTAAGCACATGGAACTGTGATCTATCTCTCTCGAGTATAAACCAATGAGCATAATAAAGGTTCATACGAATAAAAGTAAGATGAGAAAAAAGAAACTATACAACCAGTCTCTTGAGCTTCATCTATGCCTTGGAGAAGAGTTTAACCTTACATTGGAAGAGGATCCATCATCATGTTTTTCATTATCTTCTTCTTCTTCTTCTCTCATTTGCTCTAGCCTCTAAGGACTCCAAAACTCTCTTCTCTAATCTATAATCTAATGCCCAATACGTTCTCCCTTAAGGCATATATATAGGGGTGAAGGAAAACCGCCAAATCCGAATCAAAATAGGCCTTATTTCAGTTCTGTGTATATGGCGATCGATCACTTTTCTGGCCGATCGATCATTTCATTCCTTTGTTATTTCATGAGTCACGCCAATCGATCACTTCGGTGCCGATCGATCAATTTTCACCAATTCGTAAACTCCAGTAGATACAAATGATCGCGAAGTGGTCCGATCGATCGGTTCCTATTCATTCTGCAACATAATTTTCCAATGGACATAACTTTTCGCTTCGAAGTTCGAATTGCGCACTGTTGGTGGCGTTGGAAAGTTGACTTCTTGAACTTTAACATGAAATGAATTAGTCTAATTATAGATATGCACACGAAGTTGTGAAGATTCAACCATTGGAGTCACATTTCACTGCATTTCTGTATCTTGCTCTCATTTTCCTACAAAATCAAAAACTATATTAAAGTATCATTCATTCTAATTAAATACTAAAATAAACATAAGTTTAGGAGATAATAAAATTCATAATTCATATGTAGATCAGGGTACACTATGGGGAAGCAATCGTCTTTTGTGTGGTTCAAGGGCTATGCATCCAGGATTAGGAAGAAAGCTAGCTCCTTCGACAAGCAATCCCTGGCAGGTGGGTTCTTTATGTTCAAATTCACTTCTTCGGAGGACTATGAGCGAATCCTGAATTCTCTGTGGACCGTGGTTGGAAGGTCTCTGATCTTGCCCAAATGGCATCTAGGTATGCACCTGGTCCGCAATCTGGTGATATCGGTCCCAATTTGGGTGGCTTTCCAGACCTACCGCTCCAGTATTTTGAAAAGGAAAACTTGAGTATGATGGTCTTGTGGGACACCCACTGTTCTCTGATAGACCTACAGCCGACCGACCCCGACTAGAGTATGCCATAGCCTACATATGCTTCACGAGCTATCAGATGCCCCCGCATCCACGAGCTACAACCGACCGATCCCGATCTGGTGAAATCGATTCTGATTTCAAATTCTCCTCCGTTGTTCATGTTGCCACCGGTGAAGGGTCCTTCTTCCCACAACCCGTGGAGTATGAATGGAAGCCACACATATGCTCCAAATGCAAGTATTTTGATCACACCACCAACGCATGCCGATAGAAAGAAGTTTGGGCCGAGATACTGCAACGCCCTGCTCCAAAAATCGAAGCCTGCGGAAACACTAAGTTTTTGACAATTACAGATGATGTTATGACAGATGCAGGCACCGTCAAGCCCGTTACAGTGAGCCCTGCCACCCAGCAGGTCACCAATGATGGGATCCCAAGCACCCAAAATCAGAGGACGACCTTGGACCACATCCCAGATCCTAGCCGATCGACCACTCATCTGCGCTTACCAAACTTGGTTGAGGCTATGGTGCATTTGAACCCAGGAGTGAAGCCATCAGAGACCCTCCTCGAGACCAACCAAATGATAGATAATCGAATCGGAGAGATGAGGTCAGTACTGGGGAACTCACCAACTTTGATCAGGCAGGTACCATACATGGTCTTAGGAAAGCATGTACGGGTGCATGATGGCTCGCCTCTATACCTCTCTAGCACTCCTCCAGTTACTGTGGATGTGTTTGCAAATGGATGCCCTAAACAACTCGATCAACCCCTATTGTCTCCTTCACCCGCCAGGACAGTAGCCTTGGAAGCCGTTGGGGGTGCTCTAATGCAGTCTCAACGCTCGCATGATTGAAGTTCTCCTAGAAAAAGGGGGGTAAAACCCCTATCTAAGCTAGCACAGGAGCAGGCAGTCCATTCAAACCCCTTCATCCAATACATGATAGTGATGAGACGACTTCTGAAGATTCATCCTTTTTTTCGACAGCAGCAAGGAGAACTCAACTAGCCCGAATTGTGGCCCAAAAGAAAAGCAGCAAGCAACAAAAGCTGAAAAATAAAGTGGGAGTGCCAACCCCTAACCCCTATAAATGTCCATATGCAGCTGGAATATCCGTGGATTGGGCCACGGAAGTAAGCGGTCGGCGGTGCAAGACCTTGTTAAAGATGAAGATGTGTTTCTGTTGGCACTATGTGAAACTAAAATTAAGAGAAGACATGTTGATAGAGTCAGAAGGAAAGTTATTGCGGGATGACAATCTTGAATAATCTGAATTTAGATGAATTAGGCAGGATCATGGTCCTCTGGAATCCTAATGTCGCTACTGTTCATAAGGTGTAAGAGACATCTCAGACGCTCCACTGTTTTGTCACGTGCTCTTCAGGTGATTACTTTCACTTCACTGCTGTTTATGGTTCTAATGATACCCAAGAGGGAAAGAAGTTGTGGACTACCCTATGCAATTCTACCAACATAATAAATTGTTCTTGGATACTGATGTGTGACTTCAATGCTATACGCCATGAGTCGGAAAGAATGGGGAGACGCATCGCACCGCAGGCTGACATTAAACTTTCAATGATTGTATATCACATGCTGGACTACAATAGATCCCTTCTTCACTATACTTAACATGGAGTAACAATCAGTCAGATAACAATCTTACTCTTTGTCGAATTGATAGAGGATTCGCTAACCCTGATTGGTTCAATAGCCACCCCAACTCCATACTCCAATGTCCTCCTCTAGGCATATCGGATCACAACCCTAATGTTCTCAGAATGTATCACTTCCCTCCAAAAGGGTTGAAACCATTTAACTTCTTTGATATGTGGAAGCAAGATTCAAGCTACGAGAGGTAATTTCCAAAGCATGGGAGACATCAATTCAAGGTCAGCCCCTGTTCATAATGTTTAAAAAGTTGCAGGCGTGCAAAGAAGCTCTAAAAAACTGGAATAATGATCACTTCGGGGATTTCAATACAAGATATAGAATAGTTGTCCTTGACCTCCATGCCTTACAAACTGCATTGTAAAACCAGCCCTTTGATGACAATTTGAGGAGTGTTAATTTGGCAAGACAAAAAGTATGTGAAGAGGATGGTATAAGAGAACAATTTTACCGTTAAAAATCAAAGGTAAAGTGGCTTATAGAGGGAGACAAATGCTCCAAGTTTTTTCATGCTTCCGGCACCTCTTACAGTTTTTAAAACACGATCCATGAGATCTTTGATGATTTGGGTACTCGCTTGGAAACCCCCCAGGAAATTGGAGCCAAAGCAGAATTGTTTTAGAAGAAACTATTCACTCCTACCGCTGCAACCTCCCAGGTAATGCTCTCTTTCTCTCAGACCCTAACTCCGGACCAATCTGCTTTCTTGTCTAGTGATGTAGGTGATGAGGAAATCAGAAGGGCTGTATTTCAGGCACCCAATGGGAAAGCTCCAGGTACATATTCAAAGAACTTTGAGGAGTTTAGATGAATTTCCCTTTGCAACTTCATCTACAAAACTATCTCAATGATTATGGCAAACAGTTTGGCTTTAGTGCTTCTTAATCTGATTAGTCTCAATCAATCGACTTTTGTAAAATGGAGAATAATTGGTGAGAACATCTTGCTTGCCCATGAGTTAGTCTGTAATATGCATCGGCATGAGGGCCACAATCAGTTCTGTGTAAAAGTAGACTTGAGGAAAGCCTACGACATGGTGAGATGGGATTACATTTTTCATGTCCTTATGGCACTGAGTTTTGATGAAAAATGGCTTCACTGGACCAGGCAGTGTATATGGAACCCCACTTTCAGTTTCATGATCAATGGTTCGAATTATGGACACTTCTCCAACGCAAGTGGTCTTCGGCAAGGATGTCCACTATCCCCTCTCGTATTCTTACTATGCATGGAAGGTATGTCACCTTTGTTAAATCAGGCCTCAACAAACGACAACCTCAAGGCATCAAACATCGAGGGAGGTATTTCTATCTCACATCTACTCTTTGTCGATGACGTTCTCCTGTTCTCTATGTAGGATGTGCAGTCAGTAATGTGTATTAGGAAAATTCTTTCAGCTTTTGCAGATATGTTGGGCCATCATGCGAATATTATCAAAAGTTCCATCTTCTTCTCCGCAGGGTGCCAGCACAAGCCAACCATTCTACAAATGTTCGGATTCCAGGAAGGGTATTTTTCGATCAAATATTTGGGTATGCGTCTCTCCTCTAAGCGTATTTCCTATTCAGCCTGTAAACCTTTTATTGACTAGATCTCTGGCCGTGTTAATGGGTGTAAATCTGCACTCCTATCATATGCCGGGAGATTATAATTGATCAAATCGGTTATCGGTGGACTGAACGTCTTCTGGACATCCTGCTTTAAACTTCCTAAGAAAGTATGCCACAAGGTGGAGGGCATCATGGCCACTTTCCCATGGAAAGGTACTACCCAATCCAATGGTTTTCACAATATATCTTAGCGAAAGCTATGTCGTCCCCTTAAAGAAGGAGGTCTTGGAGTTAGACACATCCAAGACATCAATAATGAAAATCTTACTAAGCTCTTTTGGAGATGTGTTACCGGTAAAGAGTCTCTCTGGTGTTTATGGATTCATGGGGTGTATTTTAGAAACAACTCAATCTAGATGGCTAGACCTCGTAATTTCTCTTATGCATGGAAATCTATTCTTCAAATGCAAACTTTTATGCAGGAGATATGTGTTTTCAACATTGGAAATGAGTGCACAATACGGATGTGGTTGGATCCATGGAGTGACCCTCACTCTTGCCCATAAGTTTGGAAACAAAACCGTTCTTGAGTTGAGAGGCAACACAAATGAATCAATTGCTAATTACCTCAATTCCGATAAACTCCAAAATGAGCAACTACTTTCAAGAAGAGGTGATCTTGCCAAGGTGGAAATCCTATAGAAGATTCTGGTGCTTACTGAATTGGAGGATTCTTATGGGTGGCTCAATCAAACCGGAAAGTTTACGTTTAAGAGTGCCTGGGATGCAACTAGAGTTAAATCTGGTAATGTGCCATGGCATGACCTCATTTGGTTCAAACATAGGGTGAACCATTACTCCTTTTGTGCTTGGATCGCACTTAATGAAGGGATACTCACTTTAGACAATCTCAAAAGAAGAGGGATCTCCTTAGTAAACAAATATGTTTTATGCAGAAAAAGTGAAGAATCAATTAGGCATCTACTATTTGAATGCATATATGCTAAGGTGATCTAGCGTATATTCTTGCGTAAGTGCAACATATACCATATAATTGGGAGTTGTTCTACAGAACTAGATTGACTAACTCAGTTCGTCAGAAACAACAAATATACAAAGTATATAATCCAAGCCGGTTTCACTAGCTTTGTTACAATGATAAGGGAGGAGAGGAACAGGTGAATATTTGAAGATAAAAAGCTCGAGACATATGTTTTTGGCCTCACACACTACCCTATCCTGCATACTTTTTGGGATGAGCAGAATCCTTGAGCAAAGAGAACGTTGGGAGCTAGTTGTTGGTGTGGTCAGCCTTCTTCGGTTCCTCATTTCGGCCACTTGTTGTTTTATATCGATCGATCTGTTCGTCAGCGATCGATCGCCAAGCTTCAAATGTAACAGGAAAATGGAAGCACGATTGATCGCCTCCCTCCTGATCGATCATATCTACTTCAACACTGGATTGTATTGCTGCCCGATCGATCGCCTACCCCTAATCGATCGTATCTATTGGAATGAAACTCCAAGCTTGGTCGCGATTGATCGCCTCATGCCCGATCGATCGTATCTACTGGATCTTATGGACTGCTTCAGAGATCGATTGCTTTACCCGCGATCGATCGCCTGCTCGTCGATCAATCGATCTAGAAAATTGAAAATTGAACCATTCACGATCGATCGGCCTTCTTTTAGCTATCGATCGGCCTCTGCATGTTGAGTTTTTTTTAACGGGGTTGTGCATGCTCCCCTTGAGTTGAGGAATTGTTGTAATCTCTTATCCTTTGTACCCTTCCTCATTCCCTTTAATATAATTTTTCAATTATCCAAAAAATCTACAAGTTATAAGACATGACTTGTCTCTTTTAGCATAGTGCATCTAACATTAATCACATAAGCATGAAAACTATTATATAATTATCTCCTTTAGAGTACAAGTACAAGAGTTTAGGGTTTAATTTGTATATAAAAAACTACATCAATCTATCCTCCACAAGATTAATAAAATCAACATAGTCTTGAATTAATCAATAAAGCTCCGTTCTTTGACAAGAAATCTCTTTTATACAATTTTTCTATACAATCAAAATATTAAGTGTAAGAAATAAACTACTCATCTAGGCTTTCATGATATTCCCAAGCTTGAAGAAATTAGGCATTCATGAATCTTGGAGAAGAAAACATGTTGTCAAAGAGCTCCATAGTTCTCTTTCTTCTTTAAGTTTTGGCCATTGGAAAATTGAGATTGGAATCCATTCTTTCATGTTGGAAGAGTGTTTAAATATGTTCCCAAAATTAGGTCTAAGATTGGTCACATTAAAAATCTAAAATAGATATGTACACATCATAGCATCACAACCGGTCGATTGCTACCTTATTTCTTCTCCCCTTGGATGCTAGTGATCAATTGCCCATCAACACCGGTTGGCCAGAATGACTTCTATCTTTCACGTCCAGCAACTTCCTTCCAGGAGTTGACCACTTATGTCCTCTAGTCGACCGGTACACTTTCTGCAATCTCCAATTCCTGCTAAAAAACTTGCAATGCGTGGAATTAAGGTATTTTGATACAATTTTTGCTCTAAGCCTTCAAAATGACATTTGTAACTTATTTTTAACTATGAAACTAAATTAACGCCTAAAATGAACTAGGAAAACAAGTTAAGGGGCACAAATATATGCATATAATCTACTCATCAAATATCCCTCAACTAACAAAACAAAGCAAAAAAATAGAAAAGCAACCTATACTAAGGAAAATAAATGCCACTTTTGTAGGGAACATGATTGCATTAAGTGTACGCAACAAGCCCCTAGTAGGATGAGTTGTGTTTCATGAGGGTTTAAGCCATGTTACGCTAAGGGTGTTCACGAGCCGAACCAGCTCGTGAGCTTTTTTGGCTCAATTCGAGCTCGACTTTTTTGGAGAATTTGTCATTTCAGCATGTGGCATGTTATACATGAAAAATAAACATTTTTATATGCCTTTTTACCTATTTGTCAGTCATATTTCTAGTTAAAATAAGAATAAAGTGGATTATTAGTAATTAGTGTAGTAATTAGGAATTAAATAATTAATGCGGTACAAATGGCTCAATTTAAATGTGTTCCATAATTTTATATTTGGTACGACTAATGTGGGACATATTTTATTTATGTAGGTTCAAGAGCTCGGACTGCGAAATGGCTAAAGTGAAGACATCAAATGGGTTTTAAAATGCCAAAGTAACCCAAGAGCTGAGATCAAGCGCATAAAAGATCTGAACCATTGATGTCCACTTTAGCGACTTTGGGATTTGATTTTAACGTACAGCATTCATATTCGATCCGGCGGATGAGGCTGATACAGCGGGTGTAAACTCAAGTAGAAGAAAAAAGAAAGAGAACCGAACCGAACTGGTTTGGTCGGGTCGGAGAAAAAAAGAAATAAAAGAAACACACTGAGCCGAAGATCGGGTGTTCTAACAGAGGAGCAGAGCTCGAGCGGCCGACGGAGGATCGAGTGCTAAGGATGACGACGATGGGCAAGGAACGACAGCCTGGGCTTGAGCTCGGTGGTCATGGAGAAGCCAGACAGAGAAAGAGACGACGGAAATGGATTCCGGCGATCGAAGAAGAAGATTCTGGCGAAGCTTGACCGCGATGAACAGAAGAAGGAAAAAATCTCAATTTGGCATGCCGCGTGCGGGAGAGCTGAATTGGGAAAATTGAGCTTCGAGACTTGCTCCAGAATGGTAAGTTACCATATTCAGTTCAATTGGAGTGAGTAAAGAGGTCGGATTTGTGCCCAAATTGAGGAAGCTTTATTTTTTGTGCTTTGGCCCTGTTTCGAGAGGAGGAAAGATTGATTTTTTATTACCAATTTGGATGAGTGTGGAATGGGAAATTGCTGGATTTGGCAGAACTTATGGCAGCAATTGGAAATTTTAATTTTTGCATGAGATTTGGTTGGAAAGATTTCTGATTTGGGGATTTGGAAGAGCACTGTCTAGAGTCTGTAAAACAGAGCCACCGAGGGCAGAAAGAGGGAGTTGACCACTCGAGAAGACGACCAACAGTTCTTTTTCAATTTTTTTTTTGAGTTCCAGAAAATTCAGTCCTTTTTCATTTTTTCTGTTTTCTTTTCATTTCGGTTTCTGCTGTTACTGTGTTGGAGTTATATCAATTAGTTCTAACGGCTGATAGGAATCAACCGAAAGAGAAGAGGAACAATGCATTGTATTTTTTTCATTTTCACAAAATTACTGTAAGTTATTTTGATTTGAATTAAAATAAATTCCTTTGATTTTGCAGTTAAATTCCCTAACATGAGTAACTAATTTCCTATCTAGGGCTGAGATGAATCCATGATTAATTGTAGGAATAGGATTCATATGACACAATTGTTATCTCTAAATTAATGCGCTTTAACAATTGTTATTCTCGAATCAATTGCATTGAATCGTAAGACTAATATGTTGTTTAGATATTAGTTGTGATTTATCGAATGATGAATACAACTAATTATTTGAATTTCATCTATTGATATGCAAGAGAAGACAGATTCTATTTTGAATATTTGTATGCTTTCATGTTGAAATCTCCCGTAGGAGAATAAATTGAATTCAAATTCTCTACGAGATAAACGCAAGAATAATTTTTTATTGTGGATAATTATTCCAATGATTGTCATGTGCTGATTCTTATACCCTAGTGTTTTAAATTCCTGATTAAAAGTTTCAATTTTTATTTGTCAAATTAGTCTCTTTTCAGTAGATTAATTAATTACTTTTATATTAGTTGGTTAGTTAAAGTTGTTTAATTGCATTGAGTCTTTGATTAGTCGTAGCTGTAGTTAAACGAATCAATTTAATTTTTTAACAAGGGTAGTAATCTGATCTTCGAATTAGAGTTCCATAAATACAAGTCCCTGTGGGTTCGACCTTATAAAATTGTGCGACTGTACTCAAATATGATTCGTACACTTGCGAGTAAAATTAAGAGATTAATTAAAACAACAACATGGCAGGCCATAAAACTGGATGGTGATTGGTTTGAATAAAGAAGAGGCAGTTGGCAGATTATAATGCAAAAGAAAAGAAAAGGTTTTTTGGTCCATTGCCCAATCAAGTAGGACCTACAAGCTGACTGCTGAGACTTTTGAAAGTTCAAGTCTGCGTCGAATCACCAAAACTAGTTGTCAGTTGCCACAGCTAGCTCCTGACCTTCCCATCCCTCCCCCCCCTCTCCCACGGTTTTCCAATATCACTTCCCCGTCCACCACCCACAAGCCCATACAGCTCCTCAACAAGCGAGCTGCTTTCTTCTCCCCGTTGACATTTCAACCAACAGTCGGCGGGCTTAGCGTCATCAACGCCATCGCCGGCGCCTACAGCTAGAACCTCCCTGTCATCTGCATTGTCGATGGTCCCAACTCCAATGACTATGGCACCAATCGGATCCTCCATCACACCATAGGCCTTCCTGATTTTACCCAAGAGCACCACTACTTCCAGATGGTTACCTGCTTCCAGGTGGGCATAGCTTGACATTTCCTCTGTTTTCTTCTTCGAATTCAATCCAAATCTTGGCCTTTCTAGCGGAATTGGTGAAATTTTGATTTTTAGCTCAAATTTACAATTTGGGTAGGTGCAAATTTCAATTGTTGTGGTTTGGATTGGAGTATACACATGAGCCAATTGGCATGACGATCTCAATGGCTTTGAAGGAGTGCAAGCTCGGGCTCGCGAACTGTGAAATTCTATAACGAGCCAAGCTCGAGTTGCTAAATCTTAGGCTTTCTAAAAGTCGAGCTCGAGCCGAGCTGAGTCAAAACTCGACTCAGCTCGTGAGCAGCCCTTTGTTACACACAAACATGTAACCCTAAAGCAAAAGAAAGTCAAACAAAAGGCAAATATATCCAAATATTTCTTCAAATACATACAATTACATTTAAAGAGACTAACAACTAAAAGTTATGCAAATAGACAATTAAACCCAAAAATGCTCAAATTAGTGGTACTATTGCACACCTTCATCTTGGAAGTATTTGTTCAAGCTATATATATATATATATATATATATATATATATATATATATATATATATATATATAGGGTAAAGTTTAAATGAGATCGCACTCATATAGCTTATATGAGGCCAATTTCATTAGTAGACATTGGATCTTGATCTGACGGCTACAAATAGCTACATGGAACTCACCTACCCACTGATTTGATATCCACTATCGGATCGAAATCCAATGACCCAAAAGATTGGCCTCATGCTCCTTATATGAGAGCGATCTCATGTAAACCTCATCACTGAACAATGATTTTGAGTTATTGAACTCTAACTGTAGCTTGACTAATGGGTCAGACTGCATGTGGGGTTGGCAGAGATTAAGATTGTATGCATATTTATTCTACACATTTGCTTTATTTTGATGTATCATGGTAGAAGTACTACTTCAGTAACCTCAGCCAAAAAATCCACAGTATAGGGTATAAAAACATAATTCACAACTTTTTTGATTTTTTTAACATGACAATGTAAGGCCTAGCTCTCTTAAGCTTTCTAAGTGGTCGTTGTAGCAAGTGTCAAGCGAGCGACTCCTTACTAGTTGGCTTAAAGCACTAGGTGTTGGGACACACCTTGTGCTTAACATCTCAAACTTCAAAGGCTAGAGGTTACATAGCTCAGCAACCATGAGAGCGCTCATTCTAACCCTCCAACTTTTGACACGAACTGCTCGATTTCTTGAGGCACAAGAACCTGATTACTCATTGTAGACAGCAAATTTCTATATTCATCTAACAATTTTTTTGCATTAATTTTTAGTAGGTGTAGTATATACCCTAACCTATTTTTATTAGACCTCCACCATAATAAAACCACCTAGGGGGGGGGGGGGGGGGGGGGGAAATGAAAAAAACCAAAATAACTAAGAGATCTCACAATAAAAAGAAAGACTGCTAACACTGACTTATCATGTTCCAAATATCCGACTTATCAACAAAAGAAATGCCCATAAGCTGAACCGATATTCTGGAGGAATAGATATAGAGATTCTAGAAGAGTGAAACCCCTTGTTAGCAAGAAATTCTACCATGTTATTAGCCTCTGGAAATGGATGCAGTGAAATATTTGAAGTCTCAAAAAGAATTAGAAATCTCAACAACCAAGACATTGATGGAGCATTCAAGAAATAGAACGCTTGCCTAAAATCGAAGAGAGCAATTGGAGAGATAAAGCATATCAGTCCCTCCACCATTGCCTTTGCTTCAGCAATCAGATTAAAAGCTTCCCGATAGAAATAGTGTAACATTAAAATGCATCTCCATTAGACTTATGAAGAGCACCTGCACCCCCTGAAGGCCCCGAGTTACATTTAGAGGCTCAGCATTTAGTTTGAAACATTCCTCATGAGGCTTAACCTATTTCACACGGCATAACTGTTGGCACTTTAAAACTCGCAATATGCCCCAGAAGTTATCTCGTATAAAAGAACTGGAAACTTGTCCACACAAAAGATAGATAACAAAACGAATTGAGTGATACATATGGTGATAGCTAATATCACTAGTTGTGGCAGTGGTTAGTTTTTTATTAATGTTAAAATGTAGTAATTATTATCATTTTGATTTTTATCTATTTATGGCAATAGTTTATATCCCAGATATACTCTTATAGCAAAATAAGGTTGTAATGAGAAAACCAAAAAAAAGGTAATGTAGTGAGAAGTCAGATATTACCTTGTCTCTTGAGCACTGTTTTTGTCATGAGTTAAAAATAATTTCTTGTAAAAAAAATAAATCCAAAAGATGTGTAGGCTCGACCTCTCCCTATGGAGGGAGATGTCCGAGGGTCGTATCCAGCACGTGCAAGAAAAGAATTTTTGAATTTGAAAGATATAAAATTTTGGTTCTTAATTATATTTTCATTCTTTTGTCCATTAGAATCTTTTACATATGCTTACATCATCACAATATATATGTGCATTGGAAATTTTTACATATGCTTACAGCATCACAAGGTTCAAGGATATTTGTTTGTAGAAAACTTATAATTTTCCATTGACCCTTTATGCTTTTAATAGTTGTATAGGTGTAAATATACATATTGATATAAATACTATCCGGCATATGCCATAAAAGAATTTATGAAATTGAAAGATAATTCATTCTTGGGCATAAAAAACTGACATCATAATTCAAGGGTCTATACAACTAAGAGCCTTCGGTGTTATCATCATATTTCAAGGATCTATAAATTTGTATCTTTTTTTTTGTAGGAGCGATAATATACCCTTAACAATATATTTTTTCTGACTATATTATATCTTCAGTCCGGTTTACATGAGATCGTTCTCAGATAAGGGGCATGAGAACAGTCTTTTAGTTCGTTGGATTCTAACCCGACGGTGGGTATCAAATTAGTGGGTAGTTGAGTGTGACCCATCACTCATCCTGGTAGCCGTCATATCAATATTTAACGATTACTACTTAAACTGGCCTCATATAATGTCACGCCCCAAGATTTCTAACCTCAATTGGAGTGCAGAAGTCATCAAAGATACAACATCTCGAGGACGAGACCCCGGACACGTGACCGATCAGTCATAAACACCACCAATTACATCATCACAAAAGTATGTGTAATCAGTCATCCCAAAATCCAGTGTATACAATATCCAAAACATCATTAATAAAATATGAAATGAACCTACTTAATCTTATTGCAGCAAATAGATTAACAAAGTTAATAAAATAAAATCCTAAGTTTATGGCACACATAAGCCAATAATTCATCAAGTTTAAATCCAAATAGATGAATAGTAGAAAATATTCTCTAATCTCTTCAAATCACCAGCAACACCTTCCTGCTACTGCAACGTCCTAATTTAGTTTTTTTTCATGCCTACATCAGAGGATGCATGAATACTTCATAGAAATACTCAGTAGGATGCAAAAACCCACTGAAATTAAATCAATCAGTATGAAGAGAAATATAATAAATGAACAAGGTAATATTCAATAACATCTACACTGAACCTAAGGTCACTTTACCTGATAGAAAATGTCAGTCAACAACGGTTCCCAACTCACAAGTATAAGGAAAGAATAATAAATAGTCAGACTCCGAACAATCAGTGTTAGGAGAAAATAATCATAATCAAGGCTCCGAACATCACACGTGTAAGGAGAAGATAAACAATCATAATACCTTTAGGCATCTAAAGTGTAAAGAGATTCAATTCCTGCTCACTGAATATACCAACCGTGTGGCTACTTACAAGAATCACCCTAGAGGTTCTCCCTTTGAAACCCGGCCATGTGATTAAGATGCTGGCCCCATCATTGTTTACAGACACAATGGGTGGAAAGTACAGACCTTCCGTAATATCATACAGACTAGACGTACATATATGCCTCCCTTTGGGTAAGGAAACCTTGTTCCATAAATATCGGAGATCACCATGGATCTAGCAATGGCTCATGAGCATACTATGGTTCCACCTCAGAGAGATCTTCATAAGAACTCTTAGTGGAGAAACAAGTTCAAGGTGAAACTGAGCAATGTTTTACCAATGGCAGAGGTCTCAACTCTCTGATTAAATTTTACCACAAGATGACTCACTCAAGGTGAATGAATAAAACATCAAAGTCTCACATTAGAATATGACTCACTTCAAGAGTAACATGGAGATTCACATATCTCGGATAACAAAAGACTCACCATAAAAGTATAGATCAACTATCCAATACCTTTGACACATACTTTCATGCATAGCCCTAGATAGGAACCTTCCCAGAAAATATTTGAACTTATAATATACGTATCTAAAATCAAGAATAAGAATAGGTTCTCGATGATTTGATTTCCAAGTGGAACTTCAAACCGATACTGAATGCTTGTCTGAAAACAAAATTTATTGTTCAATCGTCAATTAAGATTACCCATACTATTGGCCTTTTTAGTTAACCAAACTTACTGTGATAATCCATATTCAGTAGTTTAATGAATAATAATAACACTATAATTCTTTTTATAGAATATCACATAGTGTTATTCAAGTATTAGTGTTTTAAACCTAATTATAGCTCACTGACACATGCATAACAGTCCATTTCCGACTACTCCCGTAATCTGTACAATAAGACTTATACTCTGAAATGTTTACTGATATTATCCTTATGAGTCTAGTTTCTAACCCCACTGGCGTTTTATTTTTCTGAATTTTCTATCATTAGTTATGATTTAATTAGTACTGATTGTCGGAGTAGAAACAGTACTGGCCGAGATGACAATTCTTAATCATATGCACATATTTCATATAATTACACCTTATTACTGTTAATAAGGTATTATCAAACTTAATTAATCCCCTCCTAGGTTCATTACAGATCCTAGAATGTTATGAAATTACTTAAATACACACTTTTATCATGTTTTTTATTATACATAGCAGTCTTAGGTAACTAACCATTGTAATAAGCACTTTTAATTCAAGACAACAATTGTGACCACCTAAACTAACGAGATTAAAGAATAATAGAACAAATTTAGAACTGTTGACAATAATATGATCAATATAATATCATACATGGATATGCTCCTATCTAAGGACATTAGCATGAAAGCATTAAGAATCACATCAACAATATGGATAACATAAGGAATCATGAATCATTAAGTTCATTTCGATCACATCAATATATGTAACAATAATATGAATGAACAACACTCATATATGATAAGAAAAAGTAATAGAGAAGGGAAAAACCATCCTACACTTTGTTCACAAGTGTCTCGCTCCTTTACCGCGTAGTTCGCCTCCTTCGCTTTGAGACAACGCTTCCACTCAAAGCTTTTGAAGAAAACTTAAGTAAAAAAGAGGCTTAAAGTGAGGGTGAACGTGGGTAAGAGAAAAGAAAAGCACAAGTCGTCTAAAGCTAGGGTTTTGGCATGAATAGCACAAACTATCCCCTCGCATGTGTTTATATAGAATTCTTGGGTTTTTCCTCTTATGGAAATCCTTCCTTATCATGATCTCATTCTCTAATAGGAAATCTCCAAAATCTTAATATGGATGTCCACTCCATGTTTGGATAGGATTTGATATCCTTTTCCCATGAAAATCTGCACAAAATATGCAACTGCCGTATTTGGTTCTTGCCTGTGTGATCGATCGTGACCACCAGGCAATCGATTGCTACTTCCTTTTGTGCGATCACAATATTTACGATTGATTGTTCCTGTCGGCGATCGATCACTGCACACTTTTCGCCAAACTGAGTGATCGATCGCAACACAAAAACTGCAACTCACAGGTGATCGATCGCGTCAACCTTACTTTTGGTATTGAAACTGTCCTGATCGATAGCGTATGCCTTGACGATTGATCGCGTTCAAATTTTCAAATGCTCATATCTTTCTGCTCCGAACTCCAAATTGCAAACAGTCGATGACGTTGGAAAGCTCTCTTCATGCACTTTATCTCCATATCATAATAAAAACAATCTAAGTGGGCATCAAAACTTCTTATTTTAGATCAATTCTTAAAATATTAATTTTCGTAAGCATACCGATTTTTCGAGTGTTACATATAAGCCAAATGAGAGCAATCTCATTTAAGCTTTTCCCTTATATTTATATCTTACCTTCAAGTTACAAGAAGATCTATCCTGTGAATAATGTTACGACGTGCATCTTGCACGTGCACATTAACTAGTGTAGCAAAAAAAATAGTCACTACTCAATAACATAAAAAATTTGAAATAATCACAATACATAGAGTATATGTCCATGTGGATTCCCGGTCTAGACCAAACCAGTGCATGACCGGTCTAAAAGAATGAGTCGGACCAAATAAAAAATTAGCAACGACAGAAACAAAATCTGGTTGTTTGATGTCTACTTAATTAAATGATTGGCTTGTTTTGTTTTGGCAAATTGGTCCGGGTCAACTTTGGGTGAAGGAAAATTGGGGGACGTGGATGATGGGTTGGGCATGATTTTTTGTACTTTTGTGGCCCACCGTGTATCATTGGAGCTGGGCATAAAAGCTTGTCATAAGTCATCCGCCATAAAAATAATAATTTCTTCAAGTAAATGTCTTGAAAGCTCATCCTGAAATTGTGGCTCATAATACCATTTCAGTCAAAATAATTAAAAAACACCATTTTGGGTAATTCGAATGTTGTGAATTGATTAG
This sequence comes from Houttuynia cordata, assembly GCA_039654745.1. Lineage (NCBI taxonomy): Eukaryota > Viridiplantae > Streptophyta > Magnoliopsida > Piperales > Saururaceae > Houttuynia > Houttuynia cordata. Next base: position 2,224,558 of record CM077506.1, read on the forward strand.
ACTTGCACGTAAATCAAATACAGGGAAAGGTTTCATTGTTCATACGGCTTGTCTCAAATAGCCAATACGGTATTTTTCTTCTGGTTTGAGCAGATCCTCAAATTCACTGAAAGTCTTCAAAAGAGAATTGTAAGCCGTCTTCATGTAGTCAGGTAATTGGTGAGAGGCTTCGATGTCCCATCTATATGATATGTATTTATTGATGAGTATAATCAAGAATTATGTCTTACTAAAGGATAGATTAAAAAAATTTATGCATTCGAATTAGTAGTAGCTGATCAGATGGTAACTCATCTTAAGGTTTGAAAAAGTAAACGTGTTCATAAACTTGAATAAACATAGGATCAGGTAGGCTATAAGCTAAAACCTTTCAATTGCATTAATGAACAGTTGAAGCTACTCAAGTGTGCCACAGACATCATAAATGTCATCCATTACTGATATTAGTATGATAGTCCTTGTCATTATTTCTCTTGATCTCCAACATTGTGGCTCCGAAGGGGATTCAAGCATGGAATGCAGGCTCGCCGACGCCGATATATCGGTATCGGTCCCCACCCGGACCCAACTGTCTCGGTCGGAAGGTTTTTTCCAAATATCAGCGATATATCAGGTGATGCACTTTATGCTTGTCAGACAAGCATACTTCGGAACTGTCATTTAATGGGGATGGGGCTTAACCTTCATTATTGGAGTGTCAGAGAATCTGCAATCTGTATTTTTGCAATAGCTCCCAATGAAATTCGTGTCTAAAATCAAGTGCTATCTTTGTGGGTACGATAGAAGTACGTAGATATTTTGGTAGCTTTGTAGAAGGATACAGGTTTAAAAAGTAAACACATATTTTGGAATTATATTTTAAAATTTACTTGTCTAAATTAATATCACTCATTTTAGAAGTTATATTGTAAAAATATATCTTAAAAACTAGTTTTAGACCACAGATATTTTTTTACATAATATCTCCGATATTTCGTCTCTTTGATCGACCGATATTTTACCGATATCCGATACGACATTCCTTGGATTCAAGTACCTAAAAGTACAACTAAATTATTCTGTCCCAAATAAAGGGAAGTTTGACAGGTAGTTCCAGCCCCTTCAACCACCTGAAAGTGCAAAGAAAACACTTCCACATCTTATCACAGAACTGACACTTTGAGTTCAATTGTGCAATCAGAAATGCCGTTTGCATATCAATAAAATTGTTCGTAAAAACATCATAAGTATCTAAACTCGTTCCATATTTTTAGGGTTTCTCAAATTATATATATGAGCATCCATACATGAAATTTTATTTGAGGATTTGACTAAGATATAAACTCATGAACTTTGTCAAAAGCACAGTTTTCTACCATTGTCATCAAAATACCTAAACTACTCAGCGATTTTGGTGATAATAATTCCGGATGGAAGGAGTACCAAAATAGTCCATGAAATGAAATAATAGGTGCAGCTCTCTACAGAGAACGTGCATTTGCATGTGCACTTATAACTACTTCTTAATAATACAAATTCCTAGTTGGACTCACCCCTGTCTCACATCATGGGTCCCACTTTATATAATTACAAGGTGATTGAACGTTGCATATTGTTACGTTGTAAACTCTGCTAGTTCTTTCTAGTGCAGTCCTTCCGACAGATTAAAATCCAATTTTGCAAGCTCTAACACAAGCTCATTCAGGCAATCCCCTTCGTCAAAGCATGAGATAGGGCCTTTCAGTGCACCTTTGTAATGGTATCTCAAGTGCAAAATGAACTTGTCGAGCTACTGAACCCTTTAGTTGTGGTAATGCTGCCTTGAGCCTTTCAGTGGTGAAAACTAGAGCTTCATCGAGTGTCACTTCCCCCTCAATAATCAGATATGCTTCATCATATAAGCTTAGCATGCCACTTATATCCACGGCTATGCTGTCCTTGAATTTTCCTAAATTGTCCATAAACCGCTTGAACACATCTGTTTAAACAAGTTGCGGTCAATACCATGATCAAGTTCTCACTGGCATTATGCCAGTGGCATATCCTCATGCAATTAATTAGTCGCGAAGAAAAATCTTACGCATGAACACGAAATCTCAAACAAAACTTTGTAGTGTGCTTTTTTTTTCAATTTATTCACACAATAAACATCAATATATTGAAGAATCCAAGATGGTCACTAACCTGTTGATACACTGTATCCTTGCTGGCTTAGCAATCGAAAATTTAGGGCGACCTCATGAAGATCCGAACTCATGTTGTAAGAATTGGTAGTGGCTTCATAAATTTGCTTTATTGCCTTATGGATCGCTGTCTCATAATAATATGCAATCTCTGTTCTTTGTATAATATCAATCAAGATCATATCTTCAAGTGTATTACCTGCATCCTGCAACAACTTCCTCACCTCTGATTTGACTTCTTCAATGCTCTCTAGTGTTGATAATCGAGGATCCTGTGTTAGACAACCAAGTTTCTCAAAAGCTTGGGCTGTTAAGAAAAGGAAATCTTTATTCATTTATTATATATTCGAATATCCCCCCTCACGTGCAAGCGTCCACAAAGCGTGACACATAGAACATAATTGGTATATAAATGCCTCCAGCGAGACTAGAATGTAGGACTTTTCACAACCTGGATCTCTGATACCATGTAAGATAACCAAGTTTCCCAATAGCTCGAGCTGTTAGGAAACGAAAATCTTTATTCATTTATTATATATTCTAACATCCCCTCTCACGTGCTAGTGTCTTGCTAATGCAGCACATGGAACATAATTGGATATAAATGCCTCCAGCGAAACTCCAACCCAAGACTTTTCATAACCCGGAGCTCTGATACCATGTTAGATAACCAAGTTTCCCAATAGCTCGAGCTTTTGGGAAACTTGGTCATCTAACATCATGTGCTGGGTTAACAGGTTTAAAGTGAACAAGGAGTTTTCTCTGTTAATCAACCTAAGAATTAAGTTTTGAGACTAACTAACTAGGGTTGCATTTGCCAATCCACCGTGGTGTGGTAACTTTGAACCTCTCCCGATCGAGGGAAGAGGTCGTGGGTTCAATTTAACAATTCTATGAAGTAATCACTCCAGATCGAAGGATGATAATTTGCATCACGGCGAACAATATCTTTCTTAGTGAAAGGTTCATGGGGAGAGTTGACGTTGAGCACAAAAGTCGACATGATCTGTAAGAATAAGTTGAAAGAAAAGAAGCAAGTCTGTCAAATGTACTAGATCCGTGGCCAGTGGGAACGTCTTGTGCTGCCGGCCCTTGTAGTGGGGAATTTATAAGTATTGGTTGAACAAGACCCCAGTTCTAGGTAGTTCTACCTGCTTTCATTTCAATTTTGAATTATCACGTGTAACACAACTCTATTGGCAATTCTGCCTGTTGTTCACTGGTGTGCCTACCTTGAATCACTCTGATGGTAAACAACTGAGTCATAAGATAACATCTTATAGTGAATCTACATGAAACTACTCGGTCAGGTCACTTTTGATAGATACCATTTTTTTCAAATGAACTAATTGTTTAGTTCATTTGAAAAAAACGGTATCAATTAAAAGTGGCCGGAGGAAGTGTTTGCTATATTTGGTTATTTCCTGCTCTAGGGGAATGTTCGCTCACTGAAGTTAACCAAAAAAATAAAATGCTTGCTCACTACCATTATCAGCACTCTACTATGAACTTTTTACATGTAACCTGGCGCCAACTTTGGGTTTCTCATATTACCCGGAATCACCTCCTTTCTTCCATATGACCCGAAAAGTACCAAAAATACCCTTAGGTTTAGGTATAAGCACCCACTCTCCGTTTTTCTATATTACCCGGAATGGGAGCGGCTACCCGGAGAAGCTCGCGTTAGTCACAGAAGAAGGCGTTCCGTCCGGCCTCTCCGACCATATCATCGCCGGCGCCGGCGCCGGCGAACTCCGAAAAGGTCATCTTCGCGGCAAAAAGCGGGAAAGACCGGGTATTAGAAAACAACTTCAACGGAGGCAGGGTACATCGAAAAACCCATAGGTGAAGTTCAAATACGACGATTTTTATCATGAAAGTTCGTTCCAGAGAAGAATTATAGTCGTATATTCGACAACACGACTGTAATAATAGTCATGCTTGATGAAACACGACTCATAGACGTTGCTTTTCACTCATATACGGTTTCCAATATATCGTGTCTGACGGTTTTTTAACTTATATCGGCATTTTAATGGCAGGTACGGATGGAGAAGATAGTTGTTTGCTTACACTACGATGGAGTTTTTACAAATTCTGATAAGTACGTGGGCGGGAAATGGAAGCTCCTGCCTATAGATACACGAGTAAAATACCTGGAACTGTTGCAGCAAGTAGAAGAAAGATTACCGCTTAAGTCTACAACTTATTCGTGTCAGTAGCAGCACGATAAAGAACATAGCCGTGTCGTATGAAACATGATAAACTACATAGTCGTGTAGCATGAAACACGACAAATATAATAGTCGTGTACCATGTGGCACGATAAAATAAATAATCGTCTACAACTTACCTTTACCCCATTTCGTCGAATCGAGATGTGACTTCCTTGCCAGCTCCTTTGTCTGCATACCAATCGGAGTTTTCTTCATATGCTCCTTATCACGGGGCCGCTTCTTTGGCTCCATCTGATGCACCGATGACTTCTTTGGCTCCATTTGGGGCCGCTTCTTTGGCTCCTTCGTCGGCTCTTCAGTCCTCTCCTGCTTGGGATGCTCAAAGATCTGACCTTCTAACAGCATTGACGCTGAGGCGGCAGAGGCCTTCATAGAGTGGAGAACCTCTCGCAGAGGTCCGACACTCCTTCCCATCTCCTCATACGAAGACAGAGCTATCTCAATTAGTGACTGTATGCCTTAAGCGCACCCTCCAATCGCCACATTGCAGTTACAATGGACTGGGCAGCCGTTGTCACGCCCCGGAATCCCATACCTCGATCGGAGTGCGGAAGCCAATCAATGATATACACTTGGAGGTAGAGAATCTCGGGCGCGAGACCGAACAGTCGATTTCACCACCAATTACGATCATCTCAAAAGGATGTGTAATCGGTCATGCTCCTACTACACATATGAGTAAGGAGAAAATGATAATCATTTCAAATGGCTCCAGACATCTAAGTGAAAGGAGTTTACAATTTCTGCTCACTGAACCGATCACCCGCAAGTGACTATACCAGAACCACCCTAGGGGTCCTCTTTTTGGAACCCTGCCATGCGTCTAGGATGCTGGCCCCACCAGTGCTTACGGACACGATGGGCGGAGACTGAAGACCTTCCGTAATGTCAACAATCTAACGTACGTATGTTGCCTCCTTTCGGGCAGTATGGAACCGCAATCCCATAAATATTAGTGACCCCGCAAGATCAAGCAATGGCATAATTTGAGCATACTATGAATCCACTTCCGGAGAGAGTCCCGCAAGACCTCTAGTGGAGGAATCAATCAAATAATCGTGATGAATAATATTTCAAAGGAATAGAGGTAGCAACGCTCTAACAATATAAGGTATCAATCACCGGAATAGACTCTCATACGGAGTATAAATAGGAATGTCACACAAGAGAATAACACAATCCATACATACGTTCATGCTCAGCCCTAGATGGAAATTCTTATAGGTCTTATCGTAATATATAAATCAGAGACAAGGTATTAGTGAGTCCTAGATGATTTGGATTCCAAATGGAACCTCAAACCGACACAAACGCTTTATCTTCAAATACACAGTTACGGTTTTCTTGACATAAGTATTACCCCATTTATCATATTAACCATAACCCAACCTTACTGTGATAATCATAAGAACATAGTCTAGTAATAGTTACTAACACGTCATACCATCTTCACATCATATTAAGTGGTTTTACTTAAGTACTTAGTATTTTCACTTAGTTTCTGCTCACTGTCTTATGTACAACAGTTCCCTTCCGGCGGCTCCCAGACTCTGTAAAGTTAAGATTATCTTCTGAAAGTTTTACTGAGAGTACCTTTATGAGTCTAGTTTCGAACCCCACCAGTTTTATATTTTTCTGATATCATATGAATTAGTTATGAATTATTTACTGCCGACTGTCAGCGCAGAAACAGTTCTGGCCGAAAGTGAGACACATGATTAAACTTTGATTATCTTATTCCGTACCACTAATAGATGATAATATACTCATGATAGATGATAGTACTCCCCTCCTAGATCAATTACAGATCCTAAAATTAACTAGAGTTACCAAAAGATTCCCCTTTTATCATGTTTCTTCCCATACAACACATCCTTAGACCATAATGTCTTTCAATTAAGACAATTTAAGTAAGACAATCATTAAGGCATAAACTTATTCATTAGACATGATAATCAATGCAATATCAGAACTTCTATCTTCTGTAAAATTAATAAAGCATCCAACTTTGATGTGATTTACCATCTAGACATGAAGCATGAAGGCATATATGCATGTATCGCAATACTTATGGAAAACAAGACATAAATCATTAATCCCGCAAGATTCAAAGCAATACTCCAAGGAAATCAGTAAGAACACTCATCATATGATGTGAGAAAAGAATAAGAAGAGAGGGAAAAACCATCCTACTCTTTATCACCAAAAGACGTCGCCTTTCTACGCGATGTTCGTCTCCTCCGCTTCCTTCAAAGCTCCCGATCCAAGCTCTTGAGCAATTCCCCTAGAAGAGGTCTTCTAAGAGAGGGATGAACGTGGGAAGGAGAGGAGAAAAGCCTCTGGACGTTCTAGGGTTTAGTTTTCAAAAGCACAAGCCTAGTCTCTATGGGTTTATATAGAGTTTTAGAAGATCTTTGCCCAAACCAATTCTACCATATCTTGGACACTTTCCACCAATGGAAGAGTCCCTAAATCACCCTAGGAACGTGCAATACAAGTCTAGTTAGGATATGGCCTCTTTCCCAATCAAATCCGTCTCAAAATAAGTTAGGATTTCGCCAAACCGCAACTGGCGATCGATCGTCCTGCGCTGTTTACCAACTGCGTGACGGCGCCGATTGAAGCCGATCGATCGTGTTCCATATGCCGATCGATCGTTTTAGTGCGATCGATCGCATCTGCGGGTGTATTTATTTAATTTCCCTTATCTTTTTACCCCGAACTCCAAATCACACAAAATTGGTGGCGTTGAAAAGCTCTTCTCACCAACTTAAATTTACACATGGCACAATATGATCAATTCAGACGTTAAGAGGGTTAAATTTCAGTTTTTAAGATACTTACTAATTTTCCGGATGTTACAGCCGTCCTCGAGGAAGGGGGTGCAGGTTGGTTGGGAGTCCTCTTGATATGACCTCTCCGGCCATGGGGCTCATTACATCGACGAGTTCATCCCATACTTGAAGATTGTGGAAACTCCCGTCCAATAGTCGGCCATACGGTGCTTCTTCTGTGCACCTTTCTTCACCTCTTTAATGAGGGCCCCACTTCCTGGCCACCTTTTGGCCCGTGGACTGGTAGGGCCCACGACAGGATGGAAGATTATCGTGTGCTCAAAAAACCAAATCTGCATAGTAAACAGATGAAAACATTATTACAAGGCGCGATTGCGTTAGTCGACTATAACTAGTACACGAATTGAACTATGGTCATGTCGTAAACAACACGACTATATACCTAGTCGTGTTTCATCATACACGACTATAAATATAGTCGTGTTGCATAAGACACGACTATAAATATAGTGGTATTATATAAGACTTGTTTGCCTTTCGAAGATACATACCTGAAGCACATATGCGGTGCCATTTAGGTATCCACCGCCCAGGCACCCTCCTTGCGATCTCGCACCCACTAGTGTTGTGTGGGTTATACCAGAAACCAACATCTTATGCATAGCCCCAGCCCAATTGTATGACCTCAATCTTGGGAGGTCGTCAATGTAATGGTACAAAGAGGGATAAACCGCTCTAGTGCAGTGTGGAAACAACACCGTGCCGAAGAGGAGGCAGATGATCCTCCTCTTCCATCTTCAGTTCACCTGCACTAAGCTTGTCTATGATTTCCTCAATGTGTGGAATTTCCGCTCTCCTCGTGGCGAAGTGCTTTTTGAAGAATTGACCTTCCGGTCAGCGTGTCAAGGAGGGGAGGACCTCAACTCTTTCGCCCTTTACGGGCAATCCGGTGATAAGAGCAACTTCTTGCTCTGTGAAATTTAGCGTCCTGCCCTTGATATTGAAGACCTTCGCCGACTCATCCCAATACCTGACCAAATGGTCGAGGAGGTTTCGAGATACAACTACGTCCTCACCTTCAAAAATGACAGCGAAACCAGCATCTTTGATCACTTGGGCACATCTTTGGTGACGCTGTAGGAGGGCCGCACACTTTTTCATCGCTCCCGGTTGACAAAACGTCCGAAGCGCCAGTCGCGCATTATATGTTCTCTTTACTAATCGGTCCATCAGAGCCTTCCTCTTCCTGCCCCTCTGATTTCGCTGTCGAGGTGCCAAGACAAAATCATGATCCTCCTCCTCTTCCGATGGTATTTCCTCCATAGACTCATCTCTTTTTTTATCCATTTGCAAGGAGTGAGGTAGAGTGGTCAGTAGAAAAGTCGTGTCGGTGAAACACGAAAATATAAAAGTCGTGTTGTCACGTACACGACTAAATAGAAAGTCGTGTCGGTGAAACACGAAAATATAAAAATCGTGTTGTCACGTACACGACTAAATAGAAAGTCGTGTCTTTTACAGACACGACTTTATAGTTCATAATAAAAATTTAAAATCCAAATGTCGGACCTTTTGAAACTAAAATCAGTAAAGATTGTTGTAACTTACCGCGGTTTAGTCGTGTGTATGTGTGTATTTTCGCGCAGGTGCTTTTCACACTCTTCCTCGCCGTCAACTGAAGCTCAATCGGTCAATCCGCCGGTTGAAGATCCGAAATACCGAAGTATACGCTTCAAATCGCCGCCTTTGTGCACTCTCCCTCAGTCGTGTCGTCGAAATCCAGCAGGGGGGCAGCTCGATATCGAGATGGGGGATGTGAATAGGCTCGTCAAAATCCGTGTATTCCGCCGGTTGAATCGCCGCTCGAACTCGCCGGTCGCCAGTGAAGTCGTCGATGTATATCGCCGGAGAACCCTTGTATTTTTTCGTGTTGTACACAACACGCCTCTTCGCACAGTATTAGCACGAAAAAATAGAAGAAAGGGCATTTTTGGTACTTCAAGTCTAGATTCTAGGTCATATGAGATTTCACGTGAAAAACCTGGTAATATGGGAATATCAAAGTTGGCGCCAGGTAATATGGAAAAAACTCCTCTACTATTCTTGTTTTTTTTTCGTTTGAAATAAACAAGCATGAAAGTCGTGAAGCTGACTGGATGATTATAAGATGACCAAGATCTTATAAGTTCCCCACTACAATCACATGTATTTGGAAAGCTCGAGCTGTTAAGAAATGGAAATATCACGTATAACTTACACAAAAAAAGCTCCCCACTACTCAATTGGCATTTCCATATTACCTGGCGCCAACTTTGATATTCCCATATTACCAGGTTTTTCCCGTGAAATCTCATATGACCTGGAATTTGAAGTTGAAGTACCCAAAATGCCTTTCTTATGTTTTTTCGTGCTAATACTGTGCGAAGAGGCGTGTTGTGTACAACACGAAAAAAACAAGGTTCTCCGGCGATATACATCGGCGACTTCACCGGCGACCGGCGAGTTCGAACGGCGATTCAACTGGTAGAATACACGGATTTTGACGAGCCTATTCGCGTTCCCCATCTCGATATCGAGCTGCCCCCCTGCTGGATTTCGACGACACGATTGAGGGACAGTGCACAAAGGCAGCGATTTGAAGCGTATACGTCGGTATTTCGGATCGTCAACCTTCTGAGTTCCCCCGCGGCTCCCTCCGCCTGCATGCAACCGGCGGATTGACTGATTGAGCTTCGGTTGACGGCGAGGAAGAGTGTGAAAGACACCTGCGAGGAAATACACACATACACACGATTAAACCGCGGTAAGTTACAACAATCTTTACTGATTTTAGTTTCATAAGGTCCGACATTTGGATTTTAAATTTTTACTATGAACAATAAAGTCGTGTCTGTAAAATACACGACTTTCTATTTAGTCGTGTACGCAACAACACGACTATTATATTTTCGTGTTTCCCCGACACGAATTTTCTAGTGACCACTCTACCTCACTCCTTGCAGATGGATAAAAAAAGAGATGAGTCTATGGAGGAAATACCATCGGAAGAGGAGGAGGATTATGATTTTGTCTTGGCACCTCGACAGCGAAATCAGAGGGGCAGGAAGAGGAAGGCTCCGATGGACCGACCAGTAAAGAGAACATATAATGCGCGACCGGCGATTCGGACGTTTTGTCAACCGGGAGCGATGAAAAAGTGTGTGGCCCTCCTACAGCGTCACCAAAGATGTGCCCAAGTGATCAAAGATGCTAGTTTCGCTGTCATTTTTGAAGGTGAGGATGTAGTTGTATCTCGGAACCTCCTCAACCATTTGGTCAGGTACTGGGATGAGTCGGCGAAGGTCTTCAATATCAAGGGCAGGACGCTACATTTCACAGAGCAAGAAGTTGCTCTTATCACCGGATTGCCCGCAAAGGGCGAAAAAGTTGAGGTCCTCCCCTCCTTGACACGCCGACCGGAAGGTCAATTCTTCATAAAACACTTCGCCGCGAGGAGAGCGGAAATTCCACACATTGAGGAAATCATAGATAAGCTTAGCGTGGGCAAACTGAAGATGGAAGAGGAGGATATGGCGAGGATGATCATCTGCCTCCTCTTCTACACGGTGGTGTTTCCACACAGCACTAGAGCGGTTCATCCCTCTTTGTACCGTTACATTGACGACCTCCCAAGATTGAGGTCTTACAATTGGGCTGGGGCTATGCATAAGATGTTGGTTTCTGGTATAACCCACACCAGCAGACTAGTGGGTGCGAGATCGCAAGGAGGGTGCCTGGGTGGTGGATACTTAAATGGCGCCGCATATGTCCTTCAGGTATGTAGCATTCATAGTCTTCGATCGGCAAACAAGTCTTATACAATACCACTATATTTATAGTCGTGTATTATGCAACACGACTATATTTATAGTCGTGTAGGATGAAACACGACTAGGTATATAGTCGTGTTGTTTACGACACGACCATAGTTCAATTCGTGTACTAGTTATAATAATTGCGCCTTGTAATAATGTTTTCATCTGTTTACTATGCAGATTTGGTTTTTCGAGCACACGACAATCTTCCATCCTGTCGTGGGCCCTACCAGTCCACGGGTCAAAAGGTGGCCAGGAAGTGGGGCCCTCATTACAGAGGTGAAGAAAGGTGAACAGAAGAAGCACCGTATGGACGACTATTGGACGGGAGTGTTCCACAATCTTGAAGTATGGGTCGAACTCGTCGACGTAATCAGCCCCATGGCCGGAGAGGCATCTCTCCTTGCTTCGTCAACCCCAGTGGCCCCTCCTCCATGACGGCAGAGGCCGGAGAGGCCGAAAATGAAGAGGACTCCCAACCAACCTGTACCCCCTTCCTCGAGGACGACTGCCCAGTCCACTGCAACTACAATGGGGGGATTGGAGGGTGCGCTTCAGGGCATACAGTCACTAATTGAGATAGCTCTGTCTTCGTATGAGGAGATGGGAAGGAGTGTCGGACCTCTGCGAGAGGTTCTCCACTCTATGAAGGCCTCTGCCGCCTCAGGGTCAATGCTGTTAGAAGGTCAGATCTTTGAGCATCCCAAGCCGGAGAGGACTAAAGAGCCGACGAAGGAGCCAAAGAAGCGGCCCCAAATGGAGCCAAAGAAGTCATCGGTGCATCAGATGGAGCCAAAGAAGCGGCCCCGTGACAAGGAGCATATGAAGAAAACTCCGATTGGTATGCGGACAAAGGAGCTGGCAAGGAAGTCACATCTCGATTCGACGAAATGGGGCAAAGGTAAGTTGTAGACGATTATTTATTTTCTCATGCCACTTGGTACACGACTATTATATTTTTCGTGTTTCATGATACACGACTATGTAGTTTATCGTGTTCATACAACACGACTATGTTTTTTATCGTGCTGCTACTGACACGAATAAGTAAAATGTCATTTTAGCTCCCATCAAACGCACAGATGAGGAAGACAAGATTCAACGAGCTACAAAGAGATCCTCTGCCAAGATGTTTTTGAAGAAGCTCCAACCAGAATTCAACGAAGATATGGAGCGTGCAGAAGTCGAGTCCCGTCCGACGTATGGACGAGACCTATTCCCCCCTGGTCTAGTGGTCAGGAAGAGAATGAGGACTGCCTCCGCGAGAGAATTGCAGAGGATTAGGGAAGATGACCATATACGGAGAATGGCGAAGGAGCAGGAAAGAAGGAATAGGTCCCCTCAGTCGAAAGCCGACTCCGAAGAAACCATATCTGAGCGACAAGCGACATCTATCATCGATGAGGTCATCTCTTCCTTTCAGCAGTCGGATATCCAAACAGTCAAGGAGGATGTGAAGGACGGGGATGTCGAGGAGGAGGAGGTGAAGGCTTCTGTGAAGGAGGAGGAGTCGGAGGAGGCGAAGGAGGATGTTCTAGACAAGGAGCCGAAGGAGGAGGAGGGGAAGGAGGCTGAGGTGCAGGAGGCGGAGGAGGAGGAGGAGAAGGAAGAGGAGGCGGAGGAGGAGGAGGTGAAGGACGACGAAGAGGCAAAGGAGGAGGAGGTGGCAGAGGCCACTGGCTTAACCGCATCCCAGCCTGTTGAAGTCGATGTCCTCCTAACCCCTCAAAAGTGTAAGTCTGTAATTGCACTTCCCGAAAACTATGCCGATTTGGAGTTATGCTTCGACATGGGGGTATTGTTAGAGCGAGATAGAGTGGCAATAGATGGATGGATCGCCAATCCGAGGAAGGCTTATCCAATCCCAACGCTATGTGATGACGACGATGTATCCCTCCTACAAACAACAGAAATAAACACCAATGTAAGTAAACCTATGCTCCTCATATGTTTTCCTCTTTTGCTTTTTCAAATATGTGAGTTGACGTTATGTCGTGTATTCGAAGACACGACTTTACGCATAGTCGTGTCTTTGAAAAACACGACTTTATGGATAGACGACGACACGACTATCATGAAAGTCGTATATACAATAATCGAGTTTTTATTAGAAGTTGTATATTGCCTTACTTCGACTGTTATGACTCCTGTGGATGTTTTTCTATAGGTTATAGATGCGTTTTTAAGTCTATTGAGGCAGCGCAATGACAGAAACCGGATGAAGTATCCGTGGGCATTTTTTGGATGCCACGCATTCAAAGAGATATTCGACAACGTAAATGTCCCCTGCATAAGGAGTGATAAGTAATTAAGTATGATTTTCCCAGCATCGTTGTCTAACTCTCTTGTGGTTTCGCAGGAGCACAAAGAAGGAGGAAATAATGCGAAATTGGTTAAAAAGCTCGGGAGGATGCTCGACGGCTTGAACAGGAACATGTTCTATGCATTTTTCCCAATCCGCACCGGCTCCCACTTCTGCCTCGTGTATGTACATTTCCCGCACTGTGTATGGCGCTTCTACAACCCGCTCTCTGGCAGATCCCAGTTATATCCACATCACAGAAAAGCTGCTGACAAATTCACGCAGTTCATGAACGTTGTGATGGTAGGCAAGCTGGGGTGGTTTGGTTTGCTCGACTGGAAGATGACTCAGATCGCCAAAGCGCCGTGGCAACAGAATTCGAAAGACTGTGGCATCTTCATCATGATGTACGTCGCGTACTTGGCGTCCAATGTCAGCCCACCGGAGTTTGATCAGTCGACAATTACACGACTCTGGCGACCAGTCATCGCTTCAACCTTGATTCGCAGGGTCATTAACAGCGAGAGTTTGACGACGATTCCGGAAGAGTCGAAAAAGATGACGTCACAGTTGCGGGTTTTATGCGGCTTCCGGAGAAAGAATAAATTCATATTCATTTTATTCATATTATTTTATTGTACAAAGCTTCTTTGGTGTACATACCGTACTCTTTCAATTAATTCGACTTCATTTTTGACACCTTGTTCTATAGTACTCTTTCAATTAATTTGAATTCATTTTTGACACATGGTAGCTTTAGACAAAATATCGCAAGCATCACTTTGAATACGGGCTTCATGCAACACGACTATGTATATAATCGTCTCTGATGCAACACGACTTTATATATAGTTGCGTACTAGCCGACACGACTTTGTAAATAGTCGTGTATCACAATACACGATGGTATAGATAGTCGTGTACTATAATATTCGGGTAGAATGGAATACACGGATGATGCCTTGAAAGATTGTTTTTCTATTTCTGATTTTCTTTTTCTTTACAAGCGTACATTTCAGAATAAGTTAATATGCGTTGTACAAGAATTTGACTACATCCTAAGTGAAGAATGGTGGGGGCTTAGGTAAGCTGGAGCGGCGTATATTCGATGTCTCGTTCGTAGTCAGTTTGCCTTGTTGCGGAAGTGTTCGTTTCCTGCTCGTCCGATTTTCTTTCGGAACCGGGCTGTTGGTGCACCTTGTACGGTTGTGACCAGCTTGACGACAATTCCCACATTTCGAACTTGTCCTTGCAGGTGGCTCGGGCTGTGACTCAATTCTCTTTGTGTTTCTCCTGCCCTTCTTTGGAGCTTCAACCATGGGCTGTTCGCATTTAAATAAAACCCAGTAATTCCCCCACTGACTTCTGTCTAAAGTAGGAAACACTACTTCTTCGTACGTGGTGCGGTACGTACTTGCGCAGTACCACTTCTCACAATATTCTACCGGTTCCATACTCCTCTCATCAATACATGCCATGGCGTGCTTGCATGGAAGTCCCATGCTCTGGAAGAAGCCACATGTGCAAGTTCTATTCGTAAGGTCAACAACATCCTGATGCGAAAACATGAACAACATCAGTGTCTTCCAAAGATACTCGTGTCGTCGAAGACACGACTGTATGACTAGTCGTGTACTCGACGACATGACTTTGTTATAGTAGTCTCTTACAGAAAACGAATTTATGCTTACCACATGGTATAAAGATGTCACTTCAAACTGCCGTAATGATAGCGGTTGAACTCGAACTGTTCCAGCACTCTGATTCCTCATCTGATTGATATGATTCTATGCATATTTTGTTAACGGAGTCGGTAGCCCGTCTGCTTCTATTCGGCGTCTCTGAAAATAGACGCTTGTGGTCGCCCGCGTTTGCTCAATCAACCGAGTTATTGGCCAAAACCTAGCCTTCAGAAGCATATTATTTACACTTTCGGACGTGTTCGACGTGAGAGTGCCGTACCTTTTACCCAGATATTCTACGTTAGCCCAATGTGTTTTCGGAATATTGTCAACATATTTCCAGGCCGCCTCATTGTGTTCCTTCATCTTCTCCATTGTTGCATCGAATTCTGGTCTCCTGAAGCATTTTGCAGCTCGGAATAGAAGTTCCTTCAGGTGCTTATCCTTCCAAGTATTAAGCAAATTTGAGGCCATATGCCTTAGGCAAAACCCATGGTGAGCCTCGGGAAAGACATCGGCGACCGCTCTCAAAAGGCCCTTCTGTCTATCAGAGACAATAGTGTCCAGAGAGGCCGGGGGGTCCGTAAAGAGAAAACATTTTAGTAAGGTGAGGAACCACGTTCTGTACAAGTGAGAGACAAAGCATATTAAACACAGAATGCTTCAGGTTGTTAGAAGGTCGTGTATGATGAAACACGACTGTATGAGTAGTCGTGTTTTCGAAGACACGGCTGTGTGCCCAGTCGTGTCGTCCAAAACACGACTGTTAGAATTGTCGTGTTTCCTGCTTCTATACTTACCACGTTTTGATATTCTCTTTATCGACAATTGCATATGCAAGACACATTAATCGTCGATTGCCGTCGATTGTTGTAGCAACCAATAATACTCCAGGGTACTTTCCTTTTAGGAATGTTCCATCAAGAGTGTGCAACGGTCTAAGTGTTCTTCGGAATGCTCTTGCGATCGGGCCGAACATCCAAAACACACGTCTGAAGTCGTAGCCGGCTAACTCAATTGGGATATCAAGTATATCAGCTGATCTTTCTATCACCACATGTGTACCTGCGTTAGACCGCTCTAATTCCCTTCCGTAATGTGGCAAAATGCGATATGCGTCTTCAGGGTTGCCATCGATCAATCGGATCAATTCCTCTTTCGCCCTCCATGTCCTTTTATAGTTGACTGTCATGCCCCAATGCTTCTCAATGTATTCTTGGATATTTAAGATTTTTATGGAGTTTAAATCCTTATGGAGGCCATGACACTTCCTCTCAATCCAGAGGTGAGAAGCCAATGGATGATCTTTCGAGCTTACAGAAGTGTCACATGTATGCCGTTCTTCCCTCCTTGTCACGCTGATTCCATCAAGTCTGTTCGACGCCCGTATGTTCCACTTGCACCCCGAAACCTTGCACGTTGCAGCGAATGTGTCCTTGCTCTCATCCGCTACTTTGAACATGAACTTCCTCTTGGTTGCCAGATCAGTTAGAACCATCTTGAACTGCTTGACGCTTTCGAATCTAGCCCCTAAGGTAAGTTGTGCCTCGTAGTCTTCTGCATGCAAACTTCCGGTCAACATCGTCTCCTCTTCACAATGTTTTGAAGGACCGGCCTGTGCAGAATAGGTACCCCAGTCCCAACCACCATCACCCTCAATATTGAGGTACTCATCGTCCTCCGACGCGACAGATTTCCCTTTACATGTGTCTCCTGCCGTGGGAACTCTAGAAGTCGATGTTCCCATGTGATCTGGCTGGCTAAAATGTGGTACTGTAAGAGGCTCATCCCACTCATCTGCAGACCACGGTAATTCATCTTCATCCAACAATTCTTCTTCATCTGGACTGGAATCTTTATCTTCATCTTCAGCTTCTTCTCCATCTCCCAATCTGCGTGAAAAAAGATGTATGAATGGACTTGAGAAAACGATAGCACATAGTGAAGTCGTGTCTTATACAACACGAATTCATTTGTAGTCGTGTATTATGAAACACGACTATGTATACATTCGTGTTGCATACGGCACGACAGAATTTTTAGTCGTGTACTATTATAGTCGACTATAATAGCACACGACTTGCCTGTATCTGCGCCTTAGAAGTCTCACCTCGCATAATCTCCATCTCTTCCTCCTTCGACTGCTGATGCGGGTGTCTTATTGCCCGGGCTGGACGGCCTCTCCGGCGGTGTCTTACTGGCCGGCCTCACTTCTGCCTCTGGTAGCCTCTCCTCCTCCTTATTTGCATTGGCATTTATTTCCTTATTGAGAGTCGAAGTCTCCATGTTATTGCCCGTAGAAGTCCACTCCACGTACAGGCGGAGTAGTCCATTTGTGCCTTGCTTGCTCTTGTGAAGTATAAATATTGACTCCACGTCTTTATCGTCTTCAAGGAGAAATGTGTATTCAGAGTCAACACGATATGACAAAGTTAATGTACCAGATGTAGACTTAAGCGGTAATCTTTCTTCCACTTGCTGCAACAGTTCTAGGTACTTTACTCGTGTATCTATAGGCAAGAGCTTCCGTTTCCCGCCCACGTACTTATCAGAATTTGTAAAAACTCCATCGTAGTGTAAGCAAATAACTATCTTCTCCATCCGTACCTGCCATTAAAATAGCGAAATAAGTTAAAAAACCGTCAGACACGATATATTGAAAACCGTATATGAGTGAAAAGCAAAGTCTATGAGTCGTGTTTTATCAAACACGACTATTATTACAGTCGTGTTGTCGAATACACGACTGTAACAATAGTTGAAAACTTGCTAAGTTTTCAACTTTCTTCTCTGGAACCAACTTTCATGATAAAAATCGTCGTATTTGAACTTCACCTACGGGTTTTTCGATGTACGCTACCTCCGTTGAAGTTATTTTCCAATACCCGGTCTTTCCCGCTCGTTTTTCCCTCTTTTTGCCGCGAAGATGATCTTTCCGGAGTTCGACGGCGCCGGCACCGGCGATGATATGGGCGGATAGGCCGGACGGAACGCCTTCTTCTCTGATTAACGCGAGCTTCTCCGGGTACCCGCTCCTCAGATTTCGGGTAATATGGAAAAACGGAGAGTGGGTGCTTATACCTAAACCTAAGGGCATTTTTGGTACTTTCCGGGTCATATGGAAGAAAGAAAGTGATTCCGGGTAATATGAGAAACCCGTAGTTGGCGCCAGGTCATATGTAAAGACCTCTCATTGTTCACTGTGGTGCCTGCTTTAAAACACTCTGCTGAGTCATAAAATAACATCTTTTAGTAAATCTACACGAAACTATTTGCTCTGCTCAATAATTTCTCGCCTAAGGGGAATGTTCACTCACTGAAGTTAACAAACAAAAATAAAATAACTAATATCCCTCTAACAGTACTATTCTTGTTGTTATTGCTAACTGCCATTAACAGTATGTACTATTCTTGTTTTTTTCCGTTTGAAATAAACAAGCATGAAAGTCCAGAAGATGGACCATATGATTCTAAGAGCCCACTACTATCATATCTATTCTAACTAGATGATCAGATGATTGTTAGAAAACGGAAATCATATGTATTTATTTTACATTCTGATCCACAAAGGATGAGCAGCGAAACTGGTTACACCCTCATCCAACGAAGCTCGTCTCTGTTACAAAATGAGTGTAAGTCAATTATTGGACTCGATGGCCCATATAGGAGTATTGAAAATGGGACTTGTCAACTTCCAAAATTGACGCACGGTTAGGTTTTTTGGAGTTGTAGGCTTTAAAGTGCGCTCTTGAATATTCCGATTTAAATTATTAGGTTAAAATTGTCAGTTGGATAATTATGTAGTTAATTTTAACCAATTACTTCGTAAGGGGTACAGTTATGGACCGCTTAATGGTTGAATAAATATTGTAATGCCTCAGAGTTTTAAAATCATTTTTACATGTTGAATATCATAGATGTAGCAGATCTTTAGTTGTTTTCCACATGGGTAAAACAATGCATCTAGATCTTCAGTCAAAATGAAAGCTAAGAAATAAACTTTTTAAAATGTATTTTTTTTTCACACGTCCTTTCCCTCTATCAAAACTAGAAACTTGGTGTAACTGAGTATTTTTACATATTCAGTAGAAGAAAAACATAATACTATAGTTCATTTCAGTGATATTACTGTAATATCAAGCATTATTACTATGATGATGCATACATTTACTGGGTTCAAATCGTTTTTAAGGCTTCAAAGATGATTTCGTGTAAGACCTGCACGGGCCACCAACTGATGCAGGTAGAATTGGAAAATCGCACACCATGTGAGTCCATCTACATGCTCCAAGACCTTCCTCACAAACACATCGAACTCTCTCTTACACAAGAAACAATAGAATAGAGGGGATAAACAAAGAAAAAACTCATCTCTTTCTTTTCTTTGCAACAACAAAACAAATTCAATAACAACAACCATCGTTTGGTAACCTTAATTGCATAAGTTATACTCCCTCCATTCCAAAATACTATGTACATTTAGAAATATTCACTGTTCAAAATATTGTGTACATTTTGCCAAATCATATGACTTCCTCTTTCTAAAATTGGAGGAGACGTGGAAGGATTGACTTGAACTTGATTCGTGAACAAGCATACGAGTTGGAAGGGAGATCAGGGAGAAGAAGTCATGTGATTTCCTTGTAGGCTCCATGGTCCAATAAAAATGAGATTTTTTTTAAATGTACACAGTATTTTGGAATGGAGGGAGTATATTAGAAGCCCTAGTGGCATTCTTTGCAAATAACACAAAGTCCTAATCTATAAGAATAACAGTTAACAAATAAAATAAAAGACCTAATTTAAGTAGATTTTTTAAATGAAGAAAGAATATAAAACTAGGATTATAAATAGCTTCACGTAGGTCTAAGGATTGAGTCTCCTCCACTGGAGTACGGCTTGGCTTGCTAGTCATGAAGCGGGTCCGCCTACTTGGGCCTTCACCATTTCCCGGAGTTGGGAAGGAGTTCGTCCTTCTAATTCACTTTGTCATCATGAGAAGGAAGCTGTGGCAGTGGGGAATTGTGCATTTCATGAACTGGCTGACGTGCACTATTGATGACACGTATTGAATCTTCAAATAGGAACAAGGATTTTCTTAGTAGAACAAAACCAAATGAGCAATGACTTGAAATGCAGTGAAAACTCCAAGTGTTCTAAATACCAAAGCACCCGTTTTTCCATCACAATGTGCATGCACGTACCTGATGTTAGTACTTGCTTCCATCGTAAAAAACCAACCAACATTCCACTGACCATAAACCAACCCATGTGTGACAAGCCTGAAAGAATTCATTAACCATGTCTCTGGGTATCCCTTTATGAGCCCTTGCTTTCTACTTATACATATACCAGTAAATTGAGATACTATAAATCCGATCTTCACTAATATCTAACCAATTCAAGCATCTAAAGTCCCGGCAAACACTTTTATCCCATGCCTTAGAGAACCCAATATTTGCAAAATTATGGAATACAAAAACTATAACAAACACGTTTACCTACATCAATAAGGAGCAATGAGATGGGATGCAATTCTAAAAATGGCTAGTACTTGCTGCTCTGCGGTGCCGGGTAATTTTCTGTGACCGGTTGTTGCATGCTGTCAGATGAAGATCTGGTGCACTACAACTGTAAAATTCTTATGCTTCTCTCATTACTTGTCCAAGATATTAACTAATTATGCATATTCAGCGAAAGAAAAAATTAAAAGAATAAGGTAGATTACTCACCTGCCTGAATTTATGTGCAGATTGCAGAATATAACCACTGAAATCTGGTGGTTAGGTTATGGTCCGGTTAATACACCAATTGGGTATTGACCAAAGGACCTAATATATTTATGAGTTTCGGTGAGAGTGCCTGGATGATTACATGGGGTGGCGAGACATCCAGAGGGCATTCCAATCTGCCATATCCTCCAAATGGGGAGTGGTCATTTCCTTAATGAAGGAGTTGCCAAGGCTGCTTTTAGAGGACAAATAGAAATAGATGATGCCAATGACATTATTGATACTCCTGACCCAGTTTTTGTCACGCCCCAATTTTCCCGGGACCATTGGGTATGCGACGGAGTAATCATGTCATCAATCACATAATCATTAAAAGACGTATAATTGATTATTAATAACATGAGAATGAAATTTAGTGTCCTTTGATTAAGCTGTAGAGTCATTCCACGATCCCTATTCAGGGGACAAGGTTCACCCCAACATTGGGGTCAACATGAAATCAAATAACCCAGCTCCATTTTGGGCTGTATTAATCTTAAAATAATTAATTATATAAATTGACTCATCTAAGGATAATAATGTGATACTATACTTGCAGCTTCAGAAACAAAATTAGCAGGTGTAACAGAAAAACACCTCCTTAAGGGACCACCACACCATGGGTTCGGTCAAAGAAGTATTTACTTGTTTATTTTGTCTACGCTGAGTTTTTAGTATTACATTTCTGTCTTATCGTGGGTATATTAATTAAATAAAAAGTAAACATAGTATATTTAATAAAATTGTACTTACAAATCATTGGCACGCAAGCCATTATTTTGAAGTTTATACAAAAACTTAAATAATTAAATCTTCTCACTTCCACTTTCCATCTTCAAGTCCAGCCAAATTCCAATTCACTCTTTATCTTCAACTCCATCATAGGATGCATGAGTACTCCAAAGAAATACTTAGTGGGATGTAAAAACAACCACAAAGAAATAGTAGCAAGGTTCCAGATAACCACATGGTGAGAGTTCACATAATAATAACTAGACAATGGAGGTTCCATAAATAGGAATCAAAATAGAACATTATCAATATTATTGACTTCATCAACACCATAACAACATTAATGCATGGAGATCAACAGTGAATGGAAATGAGAAATTATCACAATCTCATGGGAAATCAATTCTTAAAGTTCAGAACAACTAAAGTGCCTGAAGAATCAAATTTCTGCTCTCAGATCAACACCACCCGCAAGTTGATACCCGAATACCCTAGGGGTTTTCTCTTTGAAACCTTGCTATGTATTTAGGAAACGAGCCCCATCGGTGGTCACAAACACAATGGGCGGTGAGTATCAGACCTTCCCTGGTGTGCGACTAGCCAAAAACATAGGTATATGCCTCTCTTTGGACGAGAGCCTGCAAGGTTCCAAAAAATATAGGAGATCCCACAAGATCTACATGGCTAATATGAGCATACTATACACTTCTAGGAGAGCCCCGCAAGATCTCTCATGGACAATGACGCAATCACTGGCGCACAAAGCTAGAGCAACCGCAACATCCCCTAGAATCTAACTTTCTTGGTTTCAACGACAAGATCTACTTAACAACTGACTCTAAGATGTCAGGAACTTGTTTTGATAGACCAAGCATTTGAGTTATAATGAAAGATTTAGATCGAAAGATAGAATAACAGAAACTGTCGATTGACATATATGGTTTTAACTCTGATGACCCGATTGATCCCCAAAGATTCTCAACTATACCTTATTAATATTCGTCCATCTTTTATTAGGTATTATCATGTTACAAGATTTACATTTAGTCATAGTTTAATTAGTTTTCAAAGGAAAGAATGTTTTGTTCTGAACAGAATAGAGAAATTTGGACAAACGGCACGATCACTGCAAATCGATTCAAACTTGTAATTTTTACAGTATATGATCCTATTAGTCTAGACTCTTACACTTTTGATGGAATATTTTTAAGGTTTTTATGGAATTAGTTATGATTTATTTCGTACAGGTTGTTGGCGCAAAATCAGTTATGGCCGAGAGCACTGTTATGTACTGATCCTCCCCTGACAGTTCTTATTCTTTGGTCTAACAGTTCCTAAAGGGTAATTATACACTAATAAGTACTCTCATGATAATATAGTTCATATTTGTTGATATTATCATAGTAGTATTAATGCAAACCAATAGTTTTTACCACATACATACGAATATATACCTTTGAGACAACATAGAGCACAACCGAACAACCAAACAACTAACCCCTGACATGAGTAGTCACTACTATAATAGACTGACGTTTGACAAATCATATGACCAACTGACCAAAATGAGTTCTTACCAACCTAACACTTGTGGCATGAGAATGATAACAAGGAATCATTGATGCAATTTCAAGACTTTTCAATCAATATCACCAAGTTCGTGTTCATAACACATGAACACAATTTAGAGACTTCATCACATCAATATAATAAAAAAGCATGAGGTGAATGACATTAAAGCATATGAATCTAGGCATATCTCAACATTATAGGCATAAATAGATCTATGGCAAAAAACCATTCTACCTCAACCGAATTGGTAATCTCTATCTTGTTTCCCTTTCAAGTTTACCCAAAAACTAGTAAGTTGGTAACTAAGAAGATCATCCCTGATTTAAGTCGATCATAATCTTCCTCATCCAATCAGAAGTCTCCCACAAGATTTGCCCTGGCGGCCAGTTCTATAAGGACTCTTTACTGATTTCCTTCTTTTAAGATAATCATAATTCAAGTTGTGCTCATCCTAAAACAGGTAAATAATAACTACCAGATCTCCCCAAAATAATCATGGCGCCCATCATTATCTCGCATTCAGAAGACTTGATGAGTTTCCAATTTTTGAATTCATTGCAAATCTACTTTTCATACTTATCCTATCCAAATTTGGTAATTGCCTAACCACCTGCACTTATCTTGGGCATCCCATCCTTGTGGTGCCCTCCTCTTGTGCCACCTCATCACCCTTCTAGTCCATATCCCAATCACAAAATCTTCTATTCCTCCAATAAAAAAGCACCAAAATCATTTCTGTTTTAATTTGATTTTAACAAGGAAACTTCCTCTATTATGTCTCAAATTGAAATGATGGTTAACAATAAATAAGACTAAATAAAATTTATAACCACCTGGCGCCCAAGTGGTCTAGTGCCCAGGCAGCCCTGGTGCTCAGAGGGTTTGGTAAATAACTGAATCATTTACTCTAACTTCCTAAAATAATCTTGGCCTTATTTTGGAATTACTAACTGAATCATTTACATTGTACTTACCCTTTAAAAAATCACACTCACGTTGCACCCATGTTGCACCCACGTGGACCTAACCTCTGGCGTCCAAGCTCAACTTGACACTAGGCACTCCTCTGATCCTAGCGCTCAGCTCCGCCCCAGCACCAATAAACCATCTTTCAAACCTGACCTCTGCAAAATCCTGATTATATTACAACTAGAAGATATTTCATAATCATACTATCAATTCAATCTCAAAAACTCAAATTTGAAAACTTTCCTAATTTACGTTGTCCCAAAACAAATATATTTATTTATTTATTTTTATTTCAAAAATTAGTGGTCGTCACAGCTTTACTATACACTCTTATTGATGCACGCGATTGTTTTGACATAGTAATGATTATGAAATGGGAGTTGTTTTTTCGGAGAATAAGAAACTGGCTTCATCGTTCTCGACCATTTCTTCTTCTTTAGCAATGAGGGTTGTTTGAGTTCTTAGGACATGACTAGAAGAGAGAGGGGAACTGTCCTCTTGTAGCATTGTAGTCCACTGCAATCGTCTAATCCCCTCAGCCATATAAGGCCCAACCATCATTTGCATTGGCTAAATTGGCCTATAATCCCCAGTGTAAAGCAAAAAGAATGGAGGTTGGAACTTTGAACCTATGCTGTTTAGTTAACTTTTTTATTTTATAAAAAAATAGTTGGGCCAGAGAATGGCGGGGTGCCACCACCAGGCTGAGTCCAGAATAGTTCTCCAATTTCTGGCCAGTGCATGGATTGCAAGGCCAACTCTGGTCCCATCTGAACTGGAGTTAGACTAGGTGTACATGACAGAAAAGCTAAATTGGTCCTTAAAACCCGATTAGAAGGAGTAGGGAACCGGCCTCTTAGAGCACTGTGTCCTGTTGCAAATACCCATAAGCATATATAAGGCCCAACTATCACATAATCATAATCATAATCATAATCGTAATCAAGTAGCGCATATTCCCAACTATTTAGGGTCAACGACATGGATCTTACTCCTCCATTCAGGCTTGTTTTGGGCTACCTCTTTTGTAAGAGATAATAAAGTCAAATATATTTTTATTAACTCCATCCAAGTTCTCTTAGATCTCCTTCTCCCTCTCACTCTTTTGGCATCGTTTATATGCATCACTTTTAATTTTCTCACAGGGGCATCTATTGGTCATCTTTGCATATGCCCATATGTTGTGCACGTCAGCACACAACACGTCTACAGCATCTGTCATTAGGATATTTCTTTTTATTAAGTATCAGTTGTAATCAGCCCGTTTAGGCTACTTGTTAGATGACAGGACTGGTAGAGAATAATCAGGCCCAATTTGAGGCCCATCAGCTTTGACAGATGGCGCAGCCCCCTTGGGAGACGCGCCATCCTCTTCTTTTTATGGAGGTCGTCCTCCCCTTTTGAAGTTATGCAATATTGAATTCCAAAACTTCCCTCTCAACTCTTCTTCCTCCTTCCACTCTTGCCGATCCCAGTTCTTGTGGTTCATTCGGATCACAACATTGGTATCAGAGCATCGATCCACGAGCGCTCATGCCTCCTCGCAAGCAGCCCAACATGGTACCCGAAATTTTACCAGAGGCCGAGGTCGCCAAGGAGACCTCTAGCCCCAAGGTCGACGCCGATTCCACTCAGACGGCCATGCTGTCTCTCCTTGCTTCGATCAAGGACGAACTCCGGGAGATGAGGCTCGCCCAGGCTCCCCAGCAGCCCCTCAAATCTGCCATCTTGACTCCTCCGCCACACTCACGTGAGATGGGAGGCCCTAGCAGACAGGAAGGATCTCCAGCGCTAGGGGCTTCGCTGCTTGGCCAGACCAGCGGTCAACCCTTTTCTTATGGGATCCAGCTGGGATCCGTCAACTTGGACACAGAAGGAGGACTCCATGGCACAGCAACGCGAGGCACACAAGGTGTTCGACGAAATGTCACAATGACCAACCGCCCTCGTCCACTGCAGGATGAGATGGAGGATGGCTGGAATGAAAACCAGGACTCACGTGGAGGCCAGCGCAGCAGTGCAGAGCCCAGACTGGCTCGCTTGCAGTTTCCTCGGTACAACGGAGAAGACGACCCTGTTGAATGGCTCTATAAAGCTGACAAATTTTTTTCATACCAAGGCACCTACTCCGATGATGAGCGCTTACGGGTGGCTGCATTCCACTTGGATGGCGATGCCTCCATCTGGTTCCAGGCATACGAAAAGGAAACACGTTTCCCCACTTGGGTGTCCTTCTCCGACGAGTTGTGTATTCAATTCGGGCCGAACGAGTTTCAGGACTTCAATGAGATGTTGTCAACCCTGAAGCAGACAACTACGGTAAGGGCCTATTACTCCGACTTCATGAAAATTGCTAACAGATTGCCCGACTGGCCCGTCGCTGCACTAGTGGGCACATTCAAGCGTGGCCTGAAGGCCGAGATAGCTGATGAAATGCGCCACTTCCCTTGCCACACGATGCGCGACGTGGTGCGTCATGCCAGAATCGAGGAGGAGAAACTAGCCCATCAGAAAAGAGGAAGTCGTGGGGTATGGAGTCCACGACCATCTGGCCACCCCAACCCTTCGGCAGGTACTACACTCGGCTCCAGTTCGAACCGGCCAGCATTGCCAGGGTCCAATTCCACTCCTATCCGTCGTCTCACCCAAGCTCAGATGGCAGAACGGAGGGCCAAAGGCCTATGCTTCAACTGTGACGAAAAGTATGCTCCAAGCCACCAGTGTGCAGTTCGGGGTAGCCTACTCATTGTGGAGGTTGAGGATGAAGAACCTCCTCAGGTTGAGGATTTCACCCCTATTTATGACCATGTTCAGCCAGAGATATCAGTGCACGCCTATACAGGCACGTTCACTCCACAAACTATGCGAGTCCAAGGCCTGTTAAAGCGACAGCAAGTGGCAATTTTGATTGACAGTGGCTCGACACATAACTTCATCAACGACAGGGTGGCTCAGCGCCTCGGGTGCTTTGTTTCTGACGCCACCCCATTTGATGTCCTTATTGGTGATGGCAAACACTTACGGAGTTCGGGTGTGTGTGCGCAAGCGTCCTTGACCATACAAGGGCACACATTTACCACGGATCTGTTCCTCCTACCTACAAAAGGAGCGGACGTGGTACTGGGCGTCCAGTGGTTACAAGAGTTGGGCGACGTATTGTGGAATTTCCGTGACCTGATCATGGACTTTGAAGTCCAAGGGGAGCGGGTGCGCTTACAAGGAACTCAACCAGGCACCCTGCATTCGGCTCAAGCAGTTGATTCCTTATGTCGATTTGCACCTCAAGGGATGTTTCTTCAACAGCGTGCAATTGAGGATGTGGTGCAGGGTGACATTCCTCCGGACATGCGCCTACTTCTAGAGGACCATGCGAACATCTTCTCCGAGCCTACCGGCCTTCTTCCCCAGCGGGCCCATGACCATCACATTCCTCTTGTGCCAGGGGCCCAACCGACTAACATCAGACCATACCGTTACCCCCACATTCAGAAAGCAGAGATCGAGCGTCTGGTGGGGGATATGCTAAACACAGGTACTATCCGACCCAGCAATAGTTCATTTTCATCCCCCGTGTTGCTTGTGCGCAAGAAGGACGGCACTTGGCGGTTTTGTGTGGATTATCGCGCCCTGAATGCGATTACCGCCAAAGACAAATACCCCATTCCAGTGATTGAAGAGTTGCTCGATGAATTAGCTGGCGCACGAGTCTTTAGCAAGCTTGACTTGCGTTCTGGGTATCACCAAATCCGGATGCCGGCTTCGGACACGCACAAAACTGCGTTCCAAACCCACGATGGCCACTTCGAATTCTTAGTGATGCCATTTGGGCTGACCAATGCCCCCGCCACCTTCCAGAGCTTGATGAATGATATTTTTCGGCCACTTCTTCGCCAGTTTGTATTGGTCTTCTTCGACGACATTCTGATCTACAGCCACTCCTGGGAGGAGCACTTGGGGCATCTCAGGTCGGTTTTCTCGATCCTCCGTGCCAATTCTTTATTTCTAAAACGTTCGAAATGTTCGTTTGGCAGTTCACAGGTAGAATATCTGGGTCATATCATCTCGAGTGAAGGTGTAGCCACAGATCCTTCCAAGGTTGCCACGATGTTATCCTGGCCGACACCTACGTGCGTCAAGGCGTTGCGTGGATTCTTGGGGCTGACATGCTATTATCGCCATTTTATCAGTCACTATGGAACTATTGCCGGGCCACTCACGGCCCTATTAAAAAAGGGCGCCTTCGACTGGACCAATGAGGCACAGATGGCTTTCGACAGACTTAAACAGGCCATGGCCCATGCGCCTGTTTTGGGGCTCCCCAACTTCGATCTGCCGTTTGTGGTGGAGACTAATGCTTCGGGTACTGGTCTCGGGGCCGTCCTCTTACAAAAGGACCGTCCGATCGCCTTTCTGAGTAAAGCTTTGTCGGGTCGCACTCTCTTATTGTCAGCATATGAACGAGAGATGATGGCCATCATTCATGCAGTGACTAAGTGGCGACCATATCTGTTGGGCCGGCGGTTCACCATACGGACCGATCATCAACCGCTGAAGTATTTTTTGGAGCAAAAGGTGTCTACTCCGGCCCAGCAGAGGTGGGTCTGCAAGCTGTTGGGTTATGATTACGAGATTACTTACAAGAAAGGCGCTGAAAACACTGTTGCAGATGCCCTATCTCGTCGACCCATGACGGATTCTTGTATGCTTTTATCCGGGCCTACTTGCCCATTCATTCCAGACTTACAGCAATCGTATGTGGTTGACCCGTCCACCAAGGCATTGGTCCAGCGTCTCCAGGCCCAACTAGCCTCTGCGCCCTTCTATGTGTGGCGGAATGACCTGTTATTTTGGAAAGATCGCTTGTGGGTGCCAGATTATGCTGATTTGCGTCGCCGCATCCTTTCTCATTTCCACGACACACCCATTGCAGGCCATGAAGGTACGTTTCGTACTTATAAGCGGGTGAGCCAGAGTTTCTTATGGGCTGGGCTTCGTCGTGCAGTGCAGGATTATGTTGCAGCTTGTGATATTTGCCAGCGGGCTAAGTCCATGACCACATCTCCGGCCGGCCTCCTCCAGCCGTTGGCCATTCCGACTAACATTTGGGAGGATGTTTCAATGGACTTCATCGAGGCCTTACCTCTCGTCCAAGGGAAATCCGTCATATTGGTGGTTGTCGACAGGTTATCTAAGTACGCTCATTTTTGTGCATTGAGCCATCCCTTCACGGCCCGGACGGTTGCGGAGGTCTATGTGCGCGAGGTCGCTAAGCTCCATGGCATGCCAAAATCCATCGTATCCGATCGTGATCGCATCTTTCTGTCGAACTTTTGGCGCGAATTCTTCGCCCTACAAGGTACGCAACTACATATGAGTACGGTCTACCACCCACAGACAGATGGGCAAACAGAGGTGGTGAATCGCTGTTTAGAGCAATATTTGAGGTGCTTCGTGGGCGATCAACCCCGCCGTTGGCTGCAACTCCTACCATGGGCGGAATGGTCCTACAACACTGCCTTCCTTGGGTGGATCCACCTCATATCCACCCACCCATGGGTGGATCCACCTCATATCCACCCACCCATTAGTGGTTCTCTTATGTGGGTTGGGTCCTATTAATGGGTGGTTCCTTTAGCCCAAGAACCCATTTCACAAATGGGCTTTTTCTAAGAACCTTAGGTGGGCTTTGAAAGAAGCTTTGGATCACTTTGGTTAGTAGGTTTTTCTTGGAATATTTTGAACCTAACAAATTTGATCCAAAAGCTATGGGCCTAGAGGACAACTATGGATGATCTAATGGTTGTGAGTTGATCCTCTAGAAAATATGCACTCATCTTGTATGTCTTCATGATGGGCCTTCAATAGGTTGCTTTTAAGTGGTGTCTTGGCCATGGGCTTTGTGGTGTACTCCCACATTGTCTTGGACTTTTGTGATCTTCATTTTCCTTTAGCTTCACCTTGGAGTGTCTTGCTCAATATGATAGCTTTCTCTTCAAGATCCACTTGTGCTGGCTTCTTCTTGAGATTGTCTCCTCTCAACCTCTTCATATAGCCCAATTTGTATATGTACCCCAATTTGTACATATACCCCATTTTCCCTCTCACATACCCCATATATTTTTGTACATTAAATTGACATACATTAAGAGACAAAATCACACTCCCAAATTTTTCCCTAACAAGCTCCCCCTTGTCAATTTGAATGACAAAAATGCTTATATAAATTAGAGGCTTAATTAGCAACTCCCCCTAAGTTGCATTCCCCTCTAATGAAGCAATTCCTCTTTCGATGGGCATGTCAAGTTTTACCCTGTAAGACAAACACATTCTAGTACACTAGGTGGGAATTTCTCACTCCCCCTTTTTGTTAATCAAATTGGCAAGGTTAGATAAGAATTGTAGATAACAAGCGAGAGTCATACATTAAAAATGTAACTAAGGGAGGTTTAGCATTAAAGCACAATAAAAAAAGTACATTAAGTTCAAAGTGCTTAATAGAGAAATGACATTAAAGCATAACAATGAGAAGTACATAGATAGAGCATGAAAGCATAGGCACATAGGATCAAAACATACATCATTAACAAAATGGGAAAACAACCAATGAATGTCTTAGTTACAATCCTAAGAGATTAATAACTCTAATGATTCCCAAACCAAAATAAAGGTGATTTTCATTTGAGAGCAAACCTATGAACTCGTGGATAGTTAGGGTGAACCCTACTCGTTGTCATTATACCCCTCAAGTTGTGAGTGTCACTTTTGGTTTTAGTACCCAATAAAATTTGATAGTGACTCTCCAAAAACCAAGACATTTTTTTTTAATACAACACGAGCAAAAACAACAAAAGAAAACAAAAAAAACGAGCAAAAACATACCTGATAATTCGTTTAACAGCAGTTAAATGGGATTCTTTAGGATCAGCTTGAAATCTCGCGCATGCTCCTACACTAAATGATATGTCAAGTCTGCTAGCAGTCAGATAAAGTAGGCTACCAATCATACTCCTATAAACATGAGAATCAGCACTTTTTCCATCACTATCCTTGCTCAGTTTTAATGTGGTACTCATAGGAGTAGTCAAGACCAAAACGCTTGACTAGCTCCCTAGCATATTTGGTTTGAGACACGAAAATTCCTTCTTTTAATTGTTTGACCTGAAAACCTAAAAAGAAGGAAAGTTCTCCTACCATACTCATTTCAAACTCCGATTTCATAAGGTTGGCAAACTCAATAGTTCTTTTCTCATTAGTAGATCCAAAAACAATATCATCTACATATATTTGAGCAATCAAGATGGAATCTTTGGTCTTTTGCACAAAAAGTGTTTTATCAACACTTCCTCGACAAAAATCATTATTGAGTAAGAATGAGGTCAATCTCTCATACCATGCACGTGGTGCTTGTTTTAGACCATAGAGTGCTTTTTTGAGCCTATATACAGGATGAGGAAGTTTAGGATCAATGAATCCTTTTGGTTGTTCAACATATACTTCCTCATTAAGTACTCCGTTTAAAAAAGCACTTTTGACATCCATTTGATATAATTTGAATTGTAAATGACAAGCAATGGCCATCAAGATCCTAATAGACTCTAACCTAGCTACAGAAGCAAAGGTTTCCTCGAAGTCTATCCCCTCAATTTGGGTGTATCCTTGGGCGACTAATCTAGCCTTGTTTCTAACAATCTTCCCATTTTCATCACTTTTGTTCTTAAAAATCCACTTAGTTCCTATGACATTTATATCACTTGTTCTAGGAACTAGGTACCATACCTCATTTCTAACAAATTGATTTAGCTCTTCTTGCATGGCATTAATCCAATGTTCATCTGTGAAAGCTTCATCAACATTCTTAGGTTCTATGTTAGAGGTGAAACAAAAATGACTGTTTATTATTTCAGCTTGTTGTCTAGTTAGAATAGGGCCACGAGGGTCACCAATGACTTGAGTTATAGGATGATCCTTTACTTCTTTCAGGTCATTGTTTGAAGGAGGAGGAGAGGATATGAGCTCAGTAGTGGGACCCTCTTCTAGTGCTCCTTCATCTTCTTCAGGATGGTCTTGAGAACCTTCTTCAATTTTTGCATCATGAACAACCACATTGATAGATTCTTGAATGGTGTTGGTTGTCAGATTTAATATCCTATAAGCTCGACTATTGAAGGAGTATCCAAGGAATATTCCTTCATCACTTTTTGAGTCAAGCTTGCCTAGATTTTCTCGGTCTTTTAAAATATAACATCTACTGCCAAAGACCTTAAAATATTTAACACTAGGTTTTTTATCGTGCCATAGCTCATAGGCAGTTTTATCCTTACCTGCTCGCATGTAAACTCGATTAATAATATAGCAGGCAGTGTTAACTGCGTCGGCCCACAAGTTCTTTGGAAGATTCTTACTAGTTAAAAATACTGTGGCCATGTCTTGCAGAACACGGTTCTTTCTTTCAGCAACACCATTTTGCTGAGGAGTTTTAGGTGCAAAAAATTCATGATGTATTCCAAATTTATCACAAAATTTATCAAAGGAAGTATTTTCAAATTCTCCACCATGATCACTCCTAATCTTGACAATGGTCAGACCTTTCTCATTTTGGATTTGCTTGGCAATCCCTTTAAATTCAAGAAAAGTATCAGACTTTTCTCTAAGAAAGGCAACCCAGGTGTATCTAGAAAAGTCATCTACTACCACAAGGAAATATTTTTTCCCTCCTATACTCTCTGTTCTCATGGGTCCAACTAAATCCATATGTAGAAGTTCAAGAGGTCTAGAGGTATTGATAGTATTTACCTTTTTGTGTGAGGCTCTAACTTGTTTACCTATCTGACATTCACCGCACTCTTTCTTATCCTTACAACTAATGATAGGTAGACCCCTAAGAATCCCTTTCTTACTTAGTCGAGATAAGTCTCTATAGTTTACATGACCAAGACGCTTGTGCCATAGTTCTGCTTCATTTGTTTGCGATATGTGGCATTGAAAAAAGTTTGGTTGACATGTTTCCTCAACTATATAGCAATTATCAGTAGTTCTAACACCTCTCATAATGGTTTCTCCTTTCTTGTTGGTGATCTTACAACTGTGACTCCCAAAGCTAACATAGTGATTTTGGTCACAAATTTGGGAAATACTAAGGAGATTGTGTTTTAGCCCTTCAACACATAGTACATCCTTAAGGTGAGGCATGTTTGGTACTTTTAGAGTTCCTTTGCCAATGATTTTTGCAGTACTACCATCTCCAAAGGTGACCGATCCTCCATCAAATTCTTTTAGCTCAGAAAAGTTTCCTTTTTCTCCAGTCATGTGCCTAGAGCACCCACTATCTAAGTACCATTTAGGGGAATTTTCTGCTAAGAGGGCTGTGTGAACAACTAGACTCCTTTCCTTTGTTTTAGGTCTCCATACAGTGGTGTTAGATGTTCTTCCTATTTTATACCTAGAAGATGGACTATTTGAGGTGGTTGTTTTACTCTTGCTTTCCTTGCTCTTGGGCTCTGTTTGAGTATTCCTATGCTTTAGGGTTATTTTAGCAATCTCTTCAAAAAGTTGAACCATCCTAGTAGTCACAGGAATAAGTCTAGTAGGAACAACATTATGTGAGGAATTAATGAATTCTAGAAGTTCACTTTTGGTGTAATCATTATTTTTCCTAGAAATCTTCTTTGCATTATATCCCCTATCAACTGGTGCATTTTTATCTTGAGACAATTCTCCTAAGATAGATTTTTCTTTCCTTATGATAGGTCTAGGATTGATTCTTCAGTGTTCCTCTTCAATAGATGACTCGTTAAGACTTTCTTTTACAAAGATAGTTTGAGTTTCACCTTTAGACTTGTTTATACCAGTGTAACCAAGCCCATTCTTATCCATTGGACTTTTTCCTAGCCTTAGCATATGTTGAAGAGTTTGACTACTTTGAGAAAATTTCTCAACTAGACTATCCTTGGATTTGCTAAGTTCTTCTTTTAGAGTTGAGTTTTCAAAGATAACTACTTTTAATTCTTCTAATTTTTCTTTATGTATCTGCTCTCTAATTTTCAATTCATTTTTCAACTTAACAATTTCCTGTGTTTGCATATCATTCATAGCAAAATCAAGTTCCTTTTTAAGCCTAAGATTTTCCCATTTTAGCATAGTGATCTTCTCAGTCATTCTAGTGCTTTCTTTGAATAGAGAATTATATGAACTTTGAAGGTCATTATTATCGTTGTCAGAAGTAAGAGAATCTGAATCACTTTGGGATGATTTTTCATTTGGCATTTCCACCTTAGATAAGTCATTAGTGATTGATGAGGAAGTCATAAAGACTTTTAAAGATTCTACCTCATCTTGGTCAGATGAATCTTCTAAGTCCTCCTCAGTTTCTGAGGATTCATCCCATGAAGCTTTAGCTGCTATTTCCTTTTTCTTAAATTTTTGCTTTGACGGACACTCAGTAGCAAAATGGCCAATCCCATGACAATTATAACATTCAATGTTTCTTGGGGTTGATTTACTTTTTCTTTTTAAGTTGTCTATAGGTTTAGTTTTAGAAACACTTTTCCCTCTAAATCTTCCATTAAAATGTTTAGCAAACTTTTTAGCAAGGAAAGCAATTTCTTCATCTACCTCATCATCTGACTCTTGACTTTGTTTGCTAGTAGATTTCAAAGCTACAGATTTTTTAATCTGTGTGGGAAGTTGCATTTCATAGGTTTGTAAAGAGCCAACTAAATCTTCTACTTTCATTAGGTCAGTATTTCTACATTCCCCAATTGCTGTCACTTTAGGAGAAAATCTAATAGGGAGAGACCTAAGGATTTTGTCTACAATGTCAGGTTCAGGTAGTTTCTTACCAAGTCCCCACATGGAATTTACAATATCATTAAGTTTAGAATAGAATTCCATGAATGTTTCATCTTCTCCCATTTTGATATTTTCAAACCTAGTTACAAGGAGTTGGAGTTTAGATTTCTTAACTAAACTAGTTCCTTCATGCGACACTTCTAAAATATCCCAAGCTTCCTTGGCACTCTCACACAAACATATACGTTTATACTCATCAGGGGATACAGCACAAGTAATGGCACTAAGGGCTTTGTTATTTCCCATACTCAATTTTTTATCTATCTCAGACCACCTAAGTATATTTAAGGGACGCTCAGTAGTAACCCCATTTGTTTCTATGGTTTCAGTGGGTGGTTTCCAACTATTTTCTACACAATACCATGCCAATTCATCATGAGCCTTCAAAAAGGTCTTCATGCGATTTTTCCAATATGCATAGTTACTACCATCAAATGGAGGAGGTTTGGTAGTAGATGAGCTCTCAAATCTAGCCATTAAGAGCACTTGGATCACACTCAAGATGCTATCACCTAAGTAAGAGTGACCAAGCTCCGATACCACTTGAAAGTGCTCTTTATGTCCTAGAGGGGGGGGGGGGGTGAATAGGACAACCATTTAAAAACTCTCACTCTATTTTAATAAGAGATAATGTTAATTTAAATAATCATTCAATGCAACATTATCTTATTAACAAGTAATTGGAAGCGCATGAGTGAGAGAGACTTAAGATGTGTGGAGTGTGTGTGTGTAATATTATGCAAGACGAGCAATCACACAAGATTTATAGTGGTTCGCCGCCAAGCAACTCGCTTCAACGGGTACATCCACTCTCGGAGCACCTAATCCAAGGAACCTCCGACATTCACTAAGTGAGGGTTTTTAGCTCACCCACAACATCATACACTCACCGGCTTTGCTTGGATCACCGGGAACCATACAAGAGTGAATCCACACTCACTATGGGTCACACCGACCCAACTCTCTCTCAAAAGGGTGGTTTGACCCTATGGTCTATACCACAATCTAACACATGTAAAGAAGATATTTAAGAGTACTTACTCTAGGAAGTAGGAGTGACTAGAGTACATACCCTTGAAGGGAGGATGTGAGATATCCTACCCGTTTTGCTCAACCTAGTTTTGAGCTTATGGCCGTCCATTGTCCATCCTTGGATTCAACTAATGATGCTCCGAAATTGTAGAGACTTTTTGGACAAGGGATTGGTTTCTCTAAGAATTTTCCTATGGGATTAAGTGAAAACCATGGCCAAAGATACTTTGAACTACTCTCAAGGGTCAATGGTATGAACCCATCTAATCATTAATGAGGGACCGGAGAGTAGATCAAAGTATCCAAGACCTTTGAGAGAATTTGGAAGTATTTGGTTCAAAGGTCAAGTGGGGGCTTTGGTTTCTAAAGGATGATTCTATATTCTCCAAGAAACCATGATCCAAGATGACTTGAATCTCTTCCTAAGATCTTATAGCAAGATCTTGAACCCCTTTCAAAGAAAGGAGAGGAAGAATAATCAAGAGCATCAAGGCTCTAGAGGACTTGAATCTCTTCCTAAGATCTCATAACAAGATCTTAAACCCCTTTCAAAGAAAGGAGAGGAAGAATAATCAAGAACCCTCAAGGCTCTAGATGATATGCAAAGAATAAGGCCAAGAGGCTTTGGGGAGATGGCTTGCCTATTTCTTTCCAAGGGGTGGGTATTTATAGATGGAGAGGGAGGTGTGTATCAACCCATCCTTGGGTGGATCCACCTCATATCCACCCACCCATGGGTGGATCCACCTCATATCCACCCACCCATTAGTGGTTCTCTTATGTGGGTTGGGTCCTATTAATGGGTGGTTCCTTTAGCCCAAGAACCCATTTCACAAATGGGCTTTTTCTAAGAACCTTAGGTGGGCTTTGAAAGAAGCTTTGGATCACTTTGGTTAGTAGGTTTTTCTTGGAATATTTTGAACCTAACAAATTTGATCCAAAAGCTATGGGCCTAGAGGACAACTATGGATGATCTAATGGTTGTGAGTTGATCCTCTAGAAAATATGCACTCATCTTGTATGTCTTCATGATGGGCCTTCAATAGGTTGCTTTTAAGTGGTGTCTTGGCCATGGGCTTTGTGGTGTGCTCCTACATTGTCTTGGACTTTTGTGATCTTCATTTTCCTTTAGCTTCACCTTGGAGTGTCTTGCTCAATATGATAGCTTTCTCTTCAAGATCCACTTGTGCTGGCTTCTTCTTGAGATTGTCTCCTCTCAACCTCTTCATATAGCCCAATTTGTATATGTACCCCAATTTGTACATATACCCCATTTTCCCTCTCACATACCCCATATATTTTTGTACATTAAATTGACATACATTAAGAGACAAAATCACACTCCCAAATTTTGCCCTAACAAACACGTCTACAGCATCCGTCATTAGGATATTTCTTTTTATTAAGTATCAGTTGTAATCAGCCCGTTTAGGCTAATTGTTAGATGACGGGACTGGTAGAGAATAATCAGGCCCAATTTGAGGCCCATCAGCTTTGACAGATGGCGCAGCCCCCTTGGGAGACGCGCCATCCTCTTCTTTTTATGGAGGTCGTCCTCCCCTTTTGAAGTTATGCAATATTGAATTCCAAAACTTCCCTCTCAACTCTTCTTCCTCCTTCCACCCTTGCCGATCCCAGTTCTTGTGGTCCATTTGGATCACAACACCATACCAACTCAACATACATTCCATCAGCTTCTCCCCTAAATGAGCTATACCTAAACTATCACGAATATATTAATTTTTAATCCTATCTCTCCTAGTTATCCCACTCACCCACCTTAACATTCTTATTTTGGCTATATTCAACATATCTATATGACTTCTCTTTGGTGCTCAACACTCTGCTCCATAGAGTATTGCAGGCTTAATGGCTGTCCTATAGAACTTGCATTTAAACCTTGTTAGAACACGCCTATCACACAACACTCCCAAAGCTTCCCTCCACTTTACCCACCCCGCATTTATCCTATGCACCATATCATTATCGATATCCCCTTCTTTATGGATAATGGATTCTAAGTAACAAACTTGATCACACCTTGACACTTCTTTCCCATCTATTTCAACTAAGGCTCTACCTATAGTTATACCTTCCTTAAAATTAAATTCCATGCACTCTGTCTCAGTCCTACTTTCTTTTAAAACCTTTTGATTCTAGAGCTTCCCTCTCATCAATTAAGACTACATCATCTGTAACAAGCATACACCAAGGTACATTATATTTTAAATGCCTAGTAAGTTCATCTATAACTAAAACAAAAGGATAAGGACTTAAGGCTATCCTTTGATGAAGACTTACCGTCTTCATGGATGACATGGCCAACTATCACATGCACGCGGTAAATTGGGAATCCAGATATAATAATGGATGGCATGGCCAACAGGGTGGGAGTTCAAACTCAGAACACCTCTACTTCTTGGAGCATGTTTTGGCCATCACGCTAACACCCATTGTAAACAAGGAATTGTTTTTCCCGTTCCCCATGAAACACTGGCAAACAATCCACTGGAGGATATTCACTTGAATACACCAATTGTCCATATATATACTTGAAAATTACAAACTGTTTATCATGATAGCAAAAGGAATAATAAGGTTTTTGTGCCAGTGATTAGGAATATGGTTCCAGGCTTCTTTGAAAGTGATTAGTTCAATTTGTATTTTATTGTGGTTATGCTCCATTCATGTACATTATGGTGCTAATTTCTTGATATCTTTTGTTAGATTCTTTATTTAACTCCTTGAGCCGGTAGGCAAATTCATTTCGATTGTCCATGTCACGTCCCAAAATACTGACCTCGATCAGAGTGCAAAAGCAACCAAAGTACTAAATCAAGAGGCCAGAAACTCCGAGCACGTGACCGAATACTCTATCACCACCGTCGATTGCGCCAACACAAAATAATGTGCAACCGACTACATCTCCTCAGTCATCCAGTCTCAAATAAAACAGTGCTAATATAATAAAATGAAAAATCAAAGATCCGACTTAAACTTATTACAGCTGAATAAAAACAACAGTCGACAACAATAACAATAATAATCCTAGCACACCCTTGTCCAACAAGTCAAATTGTTCAACAACACAAAACAAATCACTTCAATTGTAAATCTGCGCATCTAGCCAACTCCTGTTGCCGCGACTTGCTCTGCTTCATTCTCTTTTAATGCCTGCATCAGAGCATGCATGAGTATTCCGAAGAAATACTCAGTAGGATGTAGAAAAACCTACAAAGGATACAAAGAATTGTAATGAAGCAAAGATCATAATGTGAAGATGAATACTTACCATATCAGTGTAAACACAGAATTTGACTTACCTGAACAATGACCATACTCAAGGTAACATCAACTCGAAATATAAAATAGTTGGAACAATAATCCACGACTCCGAACATCCAAAGTGTAGGGAGAAAAATTTAAATCTG
Source organism: Houttuynia cordata (assembly GCA_039654745.1). Lineage (NCBI taxonomy): Eukaryota > Viridiplantae > Streptophyta > Magnoliopsida > Piperales > Saururaceae > Houttuynia > Houttuynia cordata. Next base: position 2,263,945 of record CM077506.1, read on the forward strand.
ACTCCAGACATCCATAATGTAAGGAGATTTCAATTTCTGCTTTCAGATTGGTCCAATCATATAGATACATACCAGAACATCCTAGAGGTTCTCTCTTTAGAACCCAGCCATGCGTCTAGGGATACTGGCCCCATCAATGCTTATGGGCACAATGGGTGATCAAACCCAAGAGAAGGTTGACAAATTGTAATATATACTCGGTGAGTCCGAGGTCGAACCACAGGGAATGATGTAGAATTATTCCTAACTAATTTAAAACTACTACTTAGCTTAGCAAATTAAAGTTCTTATCAGAAAATCTTATAGAGAAATTGTAACTTAACTAACTACTAAAATGACGATTAAAGATTCAAGTAAAACTAATTAAAGATGGCAAAAATAATCGATGAGAAATATCAAAGCTTCAAGGATCAATTATTTAATTAATATTCTACGCCTTTTTAATTACGCAATTAGATTCAAATAATGATTTGACCTAATCGGATGATATTTCATTCACGTTCACCATATCCATTAACATAAAAAATATCGATCGAATATTTATCACTAACAAGCATAGTCTACTAATCACAGGGAATTATAAGCATTCGCCGTACCTTACGTTAACGACAAATCAAATAATTATATAGATTGTGACTTTATCAAAACATCGCATTCAATCAAATAAGCATTAAACACTTCTTAATAGACGTAAAAATATCAACTAAATAACGTCACCTTTAGCTTTGACAAAAGATTTAGCTATTCATATTCAAGAGAAAAATCAGATTTAGACTTGGAAGAAATTGCATTTAACAAAAACACTGTTGCAGGAACACTATTCACGATTTACCATTCACGGGTACTATTGACTGTCTTCTCCAAGTTGACAGTTACTGTAGCAGATTTGCGCTGACTGTAGCAGGTACAAAAATCCGATTTTTTCCTTCTCCCTATCTTCTCCCTTCGATTCCTCTTCTATTCCGCTTCGATTCCGTCCGAAATCCGACGAAAAACACAACCCAAATCCGCTGGAAAAAGCTCTGTTTTTTCGAAACAGAGCAGCAGAACAGTCGAAAATCTGCCCAGAAATCGCCCACAAAAATCCGTTCTTTCTCCTCTTCCGATCTTCCTCTATTTATAGGCAAATCGAGAGAGCCCTTTTCCTTTCAATTTCCTTATTAAGATGAGCCCAAATTTGATACCATATTCAGCACGCCTCTGTTTTCCCGATTCCGTTTCAGTTCCCAATTTGAGCACTTCTCTTCCAAAGTCCTATTCCGGCACGATTCCAAGCCACCGTCCCGCCATCCTTGCCGTCTTCATCACCGTCGCTGTCGATTCAAGCTCCGCCGTCAATTCCACCGCTTTCGCCTTCTGCTCCGGTCTCCAAGCTCCGGCCAGCCGTGAAGTTCCTACCTCCGCCAAGCTCCGGTCAATTCCATGAAAGTCATCGCCGGCCAGCTCCGATCGCCTCGAGTCCAGGGTCGCCGCTGCCCAGCCGTCTTCGCCGCCGGACTTCCTCTTCTACCGGCGCTCGAGCTTCTGCTCCGATCGCTGTGTCTTCGTTTGGAACACCCGAGCCGACGGCTCGGGTTTTTTTTCCTCTTTTTTTTTATTTATTTTCCCGGACCGAACCAGACCTGTTTAATCCTTTTCTCCTTTTCTTTTTATTTCTTTTAATCAAATAAAACCCGTCGTAACGATCTCCACCGCCGAATCTCATCCGAACGTCTGTATTACAATTTCGCGCACGTCTTCTCTTAAGTAGCTCATCAACGGTTCAAATCTTCGATACGCGTCATATCAGCTCTTGGGTTACTTTGGCATTTCAAAACACATCTAATGCGCACGTCTGCTAGTGATCTGCAATTCGCAATTTAAACCTACAATAACAAAACCAAACTAAAATTAGACACATAATAAAAATATGATTCCTTAAATCCAATAATGCATCTAAAATAGTTAATTAGAGTAAATTAATTATTCATCCCCTAATTACTACCCTAATCACAAATAACCCGTTTTATTCATGTTTTATCACAAAAACTACACTAGCATATAGGTAAATAAGGCATATACATATGTATATTTTATGCTTATCAAATACCCCCAAACCTATATTTTGCTAGTCCCCGAGCAAAACAAATAAAACAAAATCACACAAAATAAAATTAAAGCAAATTAAAATTAGAAAAATAAATGCCACTTTCGTAGGGAACACGATTGCATTGAGCGTATGCAAGAAGCCGTTAAACCTCTAGGTGTCCCTAGTAGGACGAGTTTTGTCTCGTGAGGGTTTACAGCCATGCTACCCACAAACATGTACTTATGAAATTAACCTTATTAATCTAAGTGCAAAAATAAAATAAACACTTCAAAACAAACAATCCTATTATCCCTTCAAATGCAGACCACAATGTTTAAGAAAATCAACCACATGTACTTGCATTTATAATCAACTGGAATATAGAAGCCCTCAAGTAAGTGGTTTTATTCTACACCTTCATCTTGGAAATTTCTGCTCAATATGATATGAAATGATAATATAAATAGTAAAAGTGTAGAACATTGTAGCAATACACCCTAAATTTCTGTTTTACACATATCCAGTGTTACCCATTAACCAAAGAAAATCAAAATCTACATAGTCATCGTAATCTTTAGGTTCATGATAGCACAAATCTGCGCGCCTCCTTCGGGTCCAACATTCTAGATTTGAGAGGATAATACACCATAGACTTTTTTTTTCTATTTTCAGCAGGACTGTGTAAGGCCTAACTTCAAGATGCTTAGGTTTAGCAATGACTCAGGCCAATGACTCCCAGCACAGTTGGCTTAGGGCATTAGGTTTTAAGAGACCGCTTCGGGCCCGAGCATCAGCCTAAGTTAATCCTATAAAGTCAAGCAGCCCCTTTCTAACTTTTTGTTTTCATCATTTTTTTTATCATTTTTTTTCATCAATATTCATATTTTCCAGCAATCTTATTATATCCAGGTTGTATTATACTCTCAACCTATTTCCAGTTCCAAGCCCTTGCCATAGCCAAGTAAATGGTCTATCATGATCTTTTAAGCTCAACAGACAACCACATATCATCCAATGACTTTGACTAAAGACATCCCACTGAAGATTAGTATTCAACAAATTTCTAGAGAGTATTACTTTATGTACTAGTGTGTGTGAGTGAGTTTTATTAGCTCAAGCACATGATCCAAGAGGACTGTAACAGAAAGATATGCTCAGTTAAGTGTTTCTATCCTCCAGTATACTTACTCACACTTCCAATATAAATTAATCTCTTAAAAATTGAAGTATGCATCATCACGGGATAAACTATCAAAACCTATAAAAAAAATACTAACAAACAACCTAAAAACTAATCAAATTTTTATTTGTTTTTCTCTTTTTTTAAAAATTTTTAATTTTTTTTTTTGAAAATAAATAATGTTATTCCTATATACCCCAAAACCTAAACTAAACATTGTCCTCAATGTTAAGAATGAAATGAAGGATAAAATAAATAAATAAATAAAATAAAGGATAGATGTTACCTGGAGAACTGCAAATTGCTAAAATCCCATGCGAGTGAAAAACATCAACAAATAAAAAGATGAGAGCAATCACAATATCCAACCAGAAAACATCATCTAACTAATAAGTATCCTAAAAAACAAATTAAAAGCTGGGCTGCCTCCTAGGAGCGCTAAGTTTCCTGTCTTCAGCCAGACTGAGTGTAAGAGTATTCAATCAGGATAAGTGGGATCAGACAGAGGAATACTCTCCACTTCTGAGGGAATCAATTCCAGGAATGGCTTAAGTCTTTGACCATTTACTTTGAACACATTGCCATTCAATGGATTTTCAATTTCAACAGCTCCATGAGGATAAACAGTTTTAACAATAAATGGACCAGTCCATCTAGAACGGAGCTTACCAGAAAATAAATGCAATCTAGAGTTATACAAAAGAACTTTTTGTGAAGGTTCAAAAGTTTTTCGATGAATGTGTTGATCATGCAAAACCTTCATTCGTTCTTTGTAAATTTTTGAATTCATATATGCATCATTCCTAATTTCTTCTAATTCATTTAGTTGGAGCTTACGCACAGAACTGGCGTCATCCAAACTGAAATTAAACATCTTTATAGCCCAATACGCCTTATGCTCCAACTCCACAGGCAAGTGGTAAGCTTTTCCATAAACAAGTCTATAAGGGGACATACCAATAGGAGATTTAAAAGCTGTACGGTATGCCCAAAGTGTATCTGTTAACCGCAGAGACCAATCTTTAAGATTTGGGTTAACCGTTTTTGCCAAAATGTGTTTAATCTCTCTGTTAGCAAGTTCAGCTTGCCCACTCGTTTGTGGGTGATAAGGGGTAGCCACCTTATGAGTAATTCCATATTTCTTCATTAATGCCTCAAAAGATTTATTGCAGAAATGAGAACCCCCATCACTTATGATTGCACGGGGTATACCAAACCGTGACAGAACATTTTCTTTCAAAAAGCGTATAACAGTTTTATGGTCATTATTTCTACAAGGGATGGCCTCTACCCACTTGGAAACATAGTCAACAGCCACTAAGATGTACAAATAGCCAAACGAAGGTGGAAATGGGCCCATGAAATCAATACCCCAACAATCAAATATTTCAATCACTAAAATGGGGTTTAAAGGCATCATATTCCTACGGGTTATTCCACCAAGCTGTTGACAACGTCCACAAGTACGACAATAATCATGAATATCTTTAAATAGCGTAGGCCAATAAAATCCACATTGTAAAATTTTAGCAGCAGTTTTTCTAGCAGAAAAATGACCACCACAAGCTTCTGAATGGCAGACGGAAGTGACACTATGAATGTCCTCATTTGGTACACATCTCCTAATAATTTGATCCGGACAATATTTAAAAAGATATGGATCATCCCAAAAGAAATTTCTTACCTCCACCATGAATTTCTTCTTGTCTTGTGTTGTCCAATGAGAAGGAGTTTGACCAGTGACAAGAAAATTAACAATATCAGCAAACCATGGTAAATCAGAAAGAACAAAAAGTTGCTCATCTGGGAAAGTGTCTTTAATTGGAGCAGCCTCATTGGAATCATCCACAGTCAACCTAGATAAATGATCGGCCACCACATTTTCTACTCCTTTCTTATCTTTAATTGTAATATCAAATTCTTGCAGTAGGAGTATCCAGCGAATCAACCTAGGTTTTGCATCTTTCTTTGATAGAAGATATTTCAAGGCAGCATGATCAGTAAAGATAACAATAGGATATCCGGTCAAGTAAGCCCTAAATTTATCCAAAGCAAATACTATAGCAAGTAATTCCTTTTCTGTTGTTGAATAATTCATCTGAGCATTGTCTAAGGTCTTACTTGCATAGTAAATAATATAAGGCTTCTTATCCTTCCTTTGCCTCAAAACAGCCCCCACAGCAAAGTCACTAGCAACGGAACCATCACACATTATCTCAAATGGTAAAGTCCAATCTGGGGGTTGCATAATAGGGGCTGAAGTAAGCATTCCCTTCAATTTAGCAAAAGCTTTTTCACAATCAGCATTCCATTCAAAAACAGTATCTTTAGATAGGAGATTGCATAATGGTCTAGAAATAGAACTAAAATCTTTGATGAACCTCCTGTAGAACCCTGCATGACCCAAAAACGATCTAATATCTTTAACAGTCCTGGGTGTAGGCAAATGAGTAATTAAATCAATTTTTGACTTATCAACTTCAATTCCCTTAGAGGAAACAATATGACCTAAAACAATTCCTTTAGAGACCATGAAATGACATTTTTCCCAATTAAGCACAAGGTTCTTCTCTTCACACCTGCTCAAAACTTTCTGCAAATTAGACAAACAGTCATCAAATGAATCACCAAATACAGAAAAGTCATCCATAAACACTTCAAGATAGCGTTCAACCATATCACTAAAAATACTCAGCATGCATCTTTGAAATGTTGCAGGTGCGTTGCATAAACCAAAGGGCATTCTTCTATATGCAAATGTGCCAAAAGGACATGTGAATGTGGTTTTCTCCTGGTCTTCTAATGCAATTTCAATTTGATTGTAACCGGAGTAGCCATCTAAGAAACAGTAATATGTGTGGCCAGCTACTCTCTCCAGAACCTGATCTAGAAATGGCAATGGAAAATGGTCTTTCCTAGTGACTGCGTTCAGCTTCCTGTAATCAATGCACATTCTCGATCCAGATGTAACTCTAGTGGGTATTAATTCATTATTATCATTCTTGACAACTGTTACACCAGATTTCTTAGGCACTACTTGGGTAGGACTCACCCACTTGCTATCAGAAATGGGGTAGATGATTTCCGCATCCAAGAGCTTAAGAACTTCAGCTCTAACTGCCTCTTTCATGTTTGGATTTAGCCTACGTTGCATCTCCCTAGACGGTTTGGCATTGTCCTCCAAATAAATCCGATGAGTGCATATTAAAGGGCTTATTCCTTTTAAATCAGCAATTGTCCATCCTATTGCACCTTTATGCTTTTTCAAAATATCAAGCAACTTACCCTCTTCGATAAGATTAAGATGAGACGATATTACCACCGGAAGAGTTTCACCATCACCCAAAAATGCATATTTGAGGTCAGTTGGTAACTTTTTCAACTCCAATTTGGGTGCTTGAATGCTTGATGGTGTAGGCAATTTATCTCTCAATGGTAGCTCCTCAAACTTGGGTTTCCATCCATTCACTTGCAATACCTGTAGAGAATTCAGCAAAGAACAAATCTCAGCCTCTTCAAAATTTACTTTAGATTCATCATATAAAGAATTAACTAAGCAAGATTCTAATGGATCAGAAAGAGATGCATGAAATTGATCTCTAACAACGGTATCAACCCAATTCATTTCTTGAACATCAGTATCATTCCCTGGTTGCTTGCAGACATTGAATATATTCAATTCCAAAGTCATATTGCCAAATGAAAGTTTCATCACACCATTTCTACAATTAATCAAAGCATTTGAAGTAGCAAGAAATGGGCGACCTAGTATGACAGGAATATTTGCACTTGCATTTATAACAGGATGTGTGTCCAAAACAATAAAATCAACAGGAAAGTAAAATTTGTCTACTAGAACAAGCACATCTTCCACCACTCCCCTTGGAATTTTAATAGAACGATCAGCAAGTTGAAGAGTAATGGTGGTGGGTTTAAGTTCCCCAAGACCTAACTGAGTGTATACTGAATAAGGCAAAAGATTAACACTAGCCCCAAGATCAAGCAAGGCTTGGTCTACCCTAAAGTTCCCAATCACACATGAAATAGTTGGACATCCGGGATCCTTATATTTGGGTGGGCTTTTTTGTTGAATTATAGAACTTACCTGTTCAGTTAAAAACACTTTTTTTCTACACATTCAACTTACGCTTAATAGTACACAAATCTTTCAAGAACTTAGCATAAGAAGGTACCTGTTTGATTGCATCTAACAAAGGAATGTTAATTTTCACCTGCTTAAAAAGTTCAAAAATTTCAGCATTTTGGTTCAGCTTTTGAGGTGGTTTCAACCTCTGTGGAAAAGGAGCTGGAATAGGACATCTCACATCTTCACTTGACCCAGACTTCTCAATTTCCTCATTATCATGTTTTGATTCATCATTCTCAGAAGATTTTTGGGCCTTAAGTGGAATTGTTTTGTCAATTTCTTTTCCACTACGAAGAGTGGTAATTGACTTAGCATGTTCCAATTGTGAATCAGAAGATTGTGTGTCCATTGTGTGAACTTGCCCTTGTGGGTTGGGTTGGGGTTGAGCAGGAAACCTACCTTTCTCTTGAACAGCTAGAGAAGATGTCAATTTAGTGAGAGAGCTTTTTATATCATTAATTGCTTGTGAGGTTTGTTGATTAATAGTAGCTTGCCCTTGCATGAAAGTTTGTAGTGTCTCCTCAAGTGTCTTCCTGTGAGGTGGAACATATAGAGTATAATTGGAAGATGCTTGAGGAGGTGGTGTTTGTGCAGCACTATCATTCCTCCAACTAAAGTTGGGGTGATTCCTCCATCCTGGATTGTAGGTGTCTCCATAAGGAGATTGTTTTTTGAAAGGGGTCATGGAATTTGCTTGGTCATGCAACACCTCCTTGAAAGCAGGAATGGTAGGGCACTCATTAGTAGGGTGTCCCATGACATCACAAATTCCACAGGCCTCTTCTGCAGCAACAGACTTAACAACATTAATTTTCCCTACTTCCATAGCCTCCACCTTCCTAGCCAAAGAGGCTAGCCTAGCACTCAAATTATCCTCCTCCCTAAGATAATGCAGACCCCCACTAGTAGTTGAAGACTTCGACTTATTAGAAACATCAGAGGGATCGGTGGGATCCCAAGAATCTGAGTCTTCAGCTACTTGATCTAGAAAATCAAGGGCTTCATTAGGGTCTTTATCAAAGAATTCCCCATTACACATGGTTTGAACAAATTGTTTCATTGAAGGCGTCATCCCATCATAGAAGAAACTGATGGTGCGCCACTTCTCATACCCATGATGTGGACAAGAATTTAACAAATCTTTATAACGCTCCCAACATTGATAAAATGATTCATTTTGTTTTTGGGCAAAATTTGTTATTTGCCTTTTCAGAGCATTTGTCCTATGAACTGGAAAAAACTTTTTAAGGAATTCAGTTTACAGTTCTTTCCAAGTTCCTACAGATCTAGGCTTAAGGGAATTCAGCCAAGTCTTGGCTTTGTCCTTCAAAGAGAAAGGAAATAATTTTAGCCTAATAATGTCTTCACTACAAGCCTGCTCAAAAGTTGCACATACTTCCTCAAATTCCTTTAAATGTAAATAAGGGTTTTCAGAATCTAAACCATGGAATTTTGGAAGCAAGTTTATCATTCCAGCCTTAAAAGTGAAGTGATGTGCTTGTAGAGGTAATATAATACACGAAGGTGTACTAGTGCGTGCAGGTAGCAGGTACTCACGCAAGGGCCGCATTGGTGTATCATGTTCAATCTCATTTTCATTAATATCAGGGTTACTACCCTGATAAGCCATATTGTGTGGTGTGTGTGATGGAATAGAAAATTCAAACGAAGGATTCTCAATCAAATTAGCAGAATTACTTCTAACCAATCGTCCACTGGTATCTCTATTCCACGAGTGCATGCACAAGCAACAGAAATTTCAAAGAGAGATGGAACGAGTTTACTAAATTTGATGAAAAATCCAATGAAAAGCCTTTTTGTTCCAGATAGGACTCCAAATTCCTGCAAAATAAACAAGCTAAATTAAACTAAGAATAATTGAAATTCACTAAACTACACTAGAGAGAAATAAACTAATTGTAAGATTAATCCTAAACTTCACTCCCCGGCAACGGCGCCAAAATTTCATCTAACCCAAGAGGAGGTTGACAAATTGTAATATATACTCGGTGAGTCCGAGGTCGAACCACAGGGAATGATGTAGAATTATTCCTAACTAATTTAAAACTACTACTTAGCTTAGCAAATTAAAGTTCTTATCAGAAAATCTTATAGAGAAATTGTAACTTAACTAACTACTAAAATGACGATTAAAGATTCAAGTAAAACTAATTAAAGATGGCAAAAATAATCGATGAGAAATATCAAAGCTTCAAGGATCAATTATTTAATTAATATTCTACGTCTTTTTAATTACGCAATTAGATTCAAATAATGATTTGACCTAATCGGATGATATTTCATTCACGTTCACCATATCCATTAACATAAAAAATATCGATCGAATATTTATCACTAACAAGCATAGTCTACTAATCACAGGGAATTATAAGCATTCGCCGTACCTTACGTTAACGACAAATCAAATAATTATATAGATTGTGACTTTATCAAAACATCGCATTCAATCAAATAAGCATTAAACACTTCTTAATAGACGTAAAAATATCAACTAAATAACGTCACCTTTAGCTTTGACAAAAGATTTAACTATTCATATTCAAGAGAAAAATCAGATTTAGACTTGGAAGAAATTGCATTTAACAAAAACACTGTTGCAGGAACACTATTCATGATTTACTATTCACGGGTACTATTCACTGTCTTCTCCAAGTTGACAGTTACTGTAGCAGATTCGCGCTCACTGTAGCAGCTACAAAAATCCGATTTTTTCCTTCTCCCTATCTTCTCCCTTCGATTCCTCTTCTATTCCGCTTCGATTCCGTCCGAAATCCGACGAAAAACACAACCCAAATCCGCTGGAAAAAGCTCTGTTTTTTCGAAACAGAGCAGCAGAACAGTCGAAAATCCGCCCAGAAATTGCCCACAAAAATCCGTTCTTTCTCCTCTTCCGATCTTCCTCTATTTATAGGCAAATCGAGAGAGCCCTTTTCCTTTCAATTTCCTTATTAAGATGAGCCCAAATTTGATACCATATTCAGCACGCCTCTGTTTTCCCGATTCCGTTTCAGTTCCCAATTTGAGCACTTCTCTTCCAAAGTCCTATTCCGGCACGATTCCAAGCCACCGTCCCGCCATCCTTGCCGTTTTCATCACCGTCGCTGTCGATTCAAGCTCCGCCGTCAATTCCACCGCTTTCGCCTTCTGCTCCGGTCTCCAAGCTCCGGCCAGCCGTGAAGTTCCTACCTCCGCCAAGCTCCGGTCAATTCCATGAAAGTCATCGCCGGCCAGCTCCGATCGCCTCGAGTCCAGGGTCGCTGCTGCCCAGCCGTCTTCGCCGCCGGACTTCCTCTTCTACCCGCGCTTGAGCTTCTGCTCCGATCGCTGTGTCTTCGTTTGGAACACCCGAGCCGACGGCTCGGGTTTTTTTTCCTCTTTTTTTTATTTATTTTGCCGAACTGGACCAAACCTGTTTAATCCTTTTCTCCTTTTCTTTTTATTTCTTTTAATCAAATAAAACCCGTCGTAACGATCTCCACCGCCGAATCTCATCTGAACGTCTGTATTACAATTTCGCGCACGTCTTCTCTTAAGTAGCTCATCAACGGTTCAAATCTTCGATACGCGTCATATCAGCTCTTGGGTTACTTTGGCATTTCAAAACACATCTAATGCGCACGTCTGCTAGTGATCTGCAATTCGCAATTTAAACCTACAATAACAAAACCAAACTAAAATTAGACACATAATAAAAATATGATTCCTTAAATCCAATAATGCATCTAAAATAGTTAATTAGAGTAAATTAATTATTAATCCCCTAATTACTACCCTAATCACAAATAACCCGTTTTATTCATGTTTTATCAAAAAAACTACACTTGCATATAGGTAAATAAGGCATATACATATGTATATTTTATGCTTATCAATGGGCGGAGACTGCAGACCTTCTGTAATATCATACAGTCTAAAACATACGTGTGCTTTCATCGGCTATATTATAGAGGCTCGATAAAAATCGGAGATCACCATGCATATAATACTAGCTCGTGAGCATACTATGATTCCACCTCGGAGTGATATTTACAAGAACTCTTAGTGGAGAAGCATTTTACATGGAACTGAATAAAGTTGTCAACAAAAGAAGTTGCATCATTTAAAGACTCAATCAATCATCTTTCAATATCTGATTCACAGAGGAGTACCAACGAGATTTCAATATCTCAATCAGTATCTGACTCACATAGGAGTAATAGAATTTCACTACTTCAAGCACGAGATGACTCACAACAGAGGGGTCAACGGACAATCGATACATTGAATACCTTCACCTTGCTTAGCCCTAGATAAGACGATCCCCAAAATCAAATGACCCCACGATTCACATGTCACAATGCAAACAAGATGGTAGGGTTCAAGAGTTTAAACCCTATCCGGAAACTTCATGGACTCGAAGTTGTTTACGAAAGCTCAAGACTTGTAGCACATAGTACCACTTCGGATAATTTGACTCTAGCAACCCTTGTTCTTGAGGTGATGAATTCAATTGAGAGATTCTTTTTTGTTGTGTTCTTTCCTGACTACCCATTACTTTAGTTGTAGGAAGCTGTTGTGAAAATTGATTATTGGGGGAAATCGTTGACTTTGAGTTACTTGAAGGCTGCTACTGTTGATATTAGATCTGGGTTTGATTTTGATTTCTGTGAATTATTGTACTGGTGCTAGTGTAGGAAACTTGTGGATTCATCTAAATTTTTGTGGAGATTGGTTATTGAGAACTCTGGTGGGTGGTGAGATTGTATGCTGTTGGAACTTCCTTTGTGGAGATTGGTTTTGTGGTGATTTTTTCTTGTGTCATCTGCTGAATAATGTCGTACACTCTTGTCTATCCCCACGTTAAACTGTTAAATATAGGAGAGTTTGGGAAGTGTTATTTGCAAGCAAAGTATTTTGTGGAAATTTATAGTTCAATTCTGCAGGTACCTGCAGTGGAATGGTCTTCCCAACTTATGTTTTCATTTCAACTATTAGCCATGTGATAATTGTACTTTTGAAAGTTCTGATTATATTCCCCTTAACTTCTGGCGCACGCAATATTTTTACGACCTTTTATTATTGTCAATAACTTCCAATTTGATTTGACAGGTTGGTCTAGGTGGAGAGAGCTTCTGGTTTCTTGGAAACAAAAATATTAGCTTATTATTTCTACGCGATGTAAAGTTTGGGGATTTTGCCAACTATGTGACTGAAAGGATACGACAAGCGGAACTTTAAAGCTTCTTGGTGCAGGTTGTGGTGAAGGCCTTTTTTTAATAGTGGAAACAGGTTTATGTTGAGGATACGCGGCGAGATTAAGTTCTACAATTTTTGATTCATGGGTTATCAAGTATGGTATGGGGGTTGCAGGGGTCTGCACATGTTTCCCATTATTACAGTGGTTTAGGAGGACGTGTTGTGCTTCTGTTTCTTACGCAGTGGAACCAAATAAGAATGGTTAATTATGGGGTATTCTGAATGTGCTGGTAAATAATGATTTTGGCAGGGATGCTTTGTTTTCATCCCCTGTATGTTAGATATATTTTCATGTCGCTGAGTATATGAAAAATTGTCACTCGACAAGTGTGTTTTTTCTCATATAGCAAAGAGAGAGTAACAAGTGACTTCTTGTAAGAAACTCATTACAAACTGATGGATGCTCAGCCCTCCAGCTACAGCCATGTCTCGGGCATTTCGCCCAGATTATTTCCGTCCCTTGGACCTGCTCTTCTAGTATGTATGGGATATATTGACCCAGGCAAATGGGCTGCAGTTGTTGATGGTGGTGCCCGTTTTGATTTTGATCTTTTATTTGTGGTAGCTGCTTGTAATTGCATTGCCATCCTTTGCCAGTACCTTGCTGCTCGAGTTGGTGTGGTGACTGGAAAGAATCTTGAACAAGTAATTTTATTTCCTTCCTCTATGTTGTATAAGTACTTTGTCTGACTGAATGTTGTCCTTTTTTCAGTTATAGCCTCCATTCAGGCCTTTTTTCACATTCTGCTTTTGTACTTTAGATTTGCAGTGAAGAGTATAGCAGGTCAACGTGCATTTTGTTGGGAGTTCAAGCTGAGCTATCCAGAGTTATTTTGGACTTAACTACGGTACTTGTTCACTTTGTATCAAGAAATTTATGCATATTAATTTTCTGTAGAAGTGGGTTACAATGTATGCCCCTATTCTAAGATACACAATGGAAAAACATCTAATGGCAATATGCTGATAACAAAATTTAATTGAGAGACTACTAACTTTTACACTTACAACTTGAATTTACTGACGTGTTTGTTATATATATGACAGCTTCTTGGTATTGCTCATGGACTCAACCTTCTTTTTGGTCTTGACCTGTTAATGAGTATACTATTCAGTTGGATAATTGCTACTGTGTTTCCATTTCTTTTTTCCTTGTTGGTAAGTTTGGTCCAATATGTATGAATCTTTTAGTGTGTATTGCGCTAGCATTTATGACTCCACTGTTCCCTTTTCAGGGTAAACATAAAGAAGGAATTGGAAATTCACTCAAACACTCACAATTAGAAGGGCGTGCAAATGAGCGGCCGGCCCCCAAAATTGAAGTGTTTAAATAGGTAGTTGCTTCATCTAATGAGTTTCCATCTTGACCCTTGATCACAATCCCACTCAAGATCTCAACCATCCTAAAAAAACAAGGCCTTTCAATTGCCCAAGACGTGCTCCACAAATCTCTCCCAAATCAGTTAGGGTTTTCACAGTATTTAAGGATCCAAATCTCCTAATTGATTCCAACAACGACTTAAAGGCAGTTTTCAAATCCCTTTCTACCAAATGGACACCCCTTTTCAAATTAGCATCTCCTCTGATTGTCTAGGGAAAAGTCATGATAATCTTCTCATTAAATTCTGATTGGTCCTTCCTAAGTTTACCATAACTAACTTAGGTAGTTTCCTTTTTCGAACACAATCACAATCGGTTTTAAAATAGGAATCAAAATCAAATCTTTTCCCATGATTAGCTCTCACGTCCAAAACTAACCATGCCAAGACACGTTACCCACATGCACAATGCCCTAGGCACAATGTCCACGTGGCTCTGGCTCTTAGGCATTCCTATGTCTAGTGCATGTCTCTCAGATGAACAGCTCTGATGTCCCGCATACACGATACTCCACTTCATCTTGCACAAATCCTGCACCACACATCTAAACCGTCTGGTCTCTATCGCAAGTGTAACCACACATGACCCATCCCTGCTCTGGCACCCAGCACATCAGACGTCCAGTGTTTCTCAGGCTTCTATCACACGTGCAAAACTTACCAAATATAACATCTTGCATTATAATGATCCAAATATGATACTCAAACGTATCTAGACACTCTGTACTCATACCATGGCGCCTGCACCCCACTCCTGGTGTCAGTTGTACTCAGCCACTGGTGCTAGGCCAGCCTCAGCGCCAGAGCTAGTCCTCACGCCCTAGTGTCCTGCCTAATCTGATTTATCGATTCCACACATTCGCAATCATAAAAAAAAAAAATTCGACTAACCAGATTATAAGACATCACTAAAAATTAAAATAGGCAACAAAACTTTCCTATTTAGACTAGTTTTCAAAAATAGTAGTTTTAGTAAACATACCGATTCTTCCGGTGTTACAGTCCATTATATTTTTAGTTACCAAATTTTGAAGGCAAGAATTTGTTGTATCAGAATTACATGTTATAGTATATACTGGTAACAACAAGAAATAAGTAATTCACTGATGCGTGAACTATAAAATGCGCTTTTTTTAGTCAGCATCAAATATCTTTACCAGTAAACATTTGTTTTTAAATGGATATGAAAATACACGTATATTACCTTTTATTGGCACATTAGTACTTTAGATACTCCCTTCGTCTAGATAATAGAGGCATAATTTGAAAATGGGGTAAATTGACGTGTAGGGCCCATAACATTTTAAGCCTATACTTATCACTGCATATGTACTGTTGTGGACGCTACGACCACAAGGGATTGCCTGGCGGCAAGAGGGAAGAAGGAAGAAGAAGAGTAGAGGAAAGATAAGTTCTTTATTGCATACCCCCCCCATGAGGAAGACGATCTCAATATAAAGGGATCAGATGGCGCATTTGACTAGGGCGCCATCTGTCTACTCTGATGGGCCATTAAGTGGCGCTACTCTGATGGGCCACTAACTGGCGCTAATTATTCTCTATCAGCCCGTTTCCTAACAATTAGCCTAAATGGGTCTGATTACAATAAATCAAATATAACTGGAATCACGCGTGATGGCTTGCTGACGTTGCGTGAAGGCCTGCAGGCCTGCTGGTGCTGGGCTGTTGGCGTTGGGCCTTACTGGCATTCACAACACTCCACCACGCTCCGCTATCGCATTGTCCTCAATGCGACCAGGACGGAAAACGAAGCAGAAACTCATCCTCAAGGACCCACTCCGCGTCCTCTAACGGCTGGCCCTGCCAAGCGACTAATACTTCTGTCACAATACGTCCAGCACGACGCACGCGACGTTTATCAACGAGAGAAGTTGGCACTCGATCGCCAGTGTCGGGAGAACCCATGCGAGGCAACGGTGGAACAGTATCTACCAGCTGGGGGTTGCCCACAAAACGGCGAAGACGAGATACGTGGAACACCGGGTGAACTATCTTTGACTGTGATTGCATTAAGAGCCCGATAATCCACACAAAAACGCCAAGATCCATCCTTTTTCCGAACCAATAGTACCGGGGACGAGTACGAACTGGTACTAGGACGAATAATGCCAGATTGTAACATTTCCTCGACCAGCTTCTCAATCTCCGTCTTTTGCACATGCGGGTATCTATAGGGCCGAACATTGGCTGGTGGGGCCCCAGGCATGATAGTAATGCAGTGGTCATGGGCCCTTGGTGGCGGAAGACCCGATGGCTCGAGGAAGAGGTCCGCATGCTCAGCAAGGAGATCAATCATGGCCGCTGGTAAATCCGGTTGGCGCACATCGACCATAGCACGCTGTTGTAAAAATAAACCTTGAGGTGTAAACCGAAATAGAGATCCTACCTCCTGTGCCGCGTGCAAGGTTCCCGGTTGCGATCCATGCAGGCAGATACGCTGGTCAGATACCTCAAAGTCCATCGTCAAATCCCGAAAGTTCCATATCACATCTCCTAATTCTTACAGCCATTGGACGCCGAGCACTACGTCCGCCCCTTTCGTAGGCAATAAAAATAAATCAGTAATAAAAGAATGGCCTTGGATCACCAATGATACCTGTGAACAAACCCCCCATGCTGCGGAGATGCTTGCCGTCCCCAATCAATACGTCAAAGGGCTTAGAATCATATACACAGCACCCTAGACGCTGGGCCACCTTGTCATTAATAAAATTGTGGGTCGACCCCTTGTCAATCAGGACTGCAACAGATTGGCGTTTCAGCTGGCCCTGCACGCACGTGGTCCTGGGAGTGAACGTGCCTGAGAAGGCATGAACAGAAATCTCAGGCTGTACCTGGTCGTAGAGGCCAGTGCCCTCGTCATGCTCAGCTAGCTCCCCATCGTCCGCTTCTTCGATGAGTAGACTACCGCAAACAGAGCAGCGATGTCCGGGCACGTACGTCTCAGCACACTTATAACAGAGTCCCTTTGCACGCCTTTCTTCCATCTGGGCTTGTGTCAGGCGACGGACGAGAGGGTTATTGGTACTTGGCAAGAAAGGCCGACTTGGGCCAGAGCCAGGGGCTGGAGGCATGGCTGGGTTATTGCCGGTGTACGGTCTCGGGGTCAACCCCCCTCGACCCCCTCTCCGTTGACGAATCAACTTCTCCTCCTCGATTCGGGCATGGCGCACAACATCCCTCATAGTGTGGCACGAAAAGTGCCTCATTTCATCAGCAATCTCAGGCTTCAAACCGTGCTTGAAGGTGCCAACCAGGGCCGCCATCGGCCAGTCGGGCAAGCGGTTAGCAATTTTCATAAACTCAGAGTAATAAGCCCGTACCGTAGTAGTTTGGCGCAAGGTAGATAGCATCTCATTAAAGTCATGAAACTCATTCGGGCCAAACTGGATGCACAGCTCGTCAGAGAAGGTCATCCATGTGGGGCGGTGCACCTCCTTCTCGTAAGCCCGAAACCAAACCGAGGCGTCTCCGTCCAAGTGAAAGGCAGCAACACAAAGACGTTCTTCATCAGAATAAGTGCCTTGATAAACGAAGAATTTATCGGCCTTGTAAAGCCATTCAAAAGGATCCTCCTCTCCACTGTACCGTGGAAACTGTAATCGGGCCAGTCTAGGCTCAGCGCTGGCTCGCTGGCCCCTGCGAGTCCCAGAGAACTCCTCCATATCATCCTCCATCTCAAACTGCATATTGTGAGGGTGCGTGTTCATCGAGGAATTAATACGAACACCTTCCAGGCCTCGTGACTCCTGGCTGTTATGGCCCCCTTCAGCGTCTAAGTGCATAGATCCAATCTGCATACCTCGTGGAATAGAATGACCGATAGGATTACCCAGGATTGAGCCGCCGATTGGCTGAGAGCCCCCTAGCCTTTTTGGGCCGCCAGGCCCTCCCGCTGATGGCGGTGGAGTGGTATTGAGGGTAGCCTGGGTTGCAATCTCAGCCTTCATCTGTGTCTGGGTGAGTTCAACATGCTGCAGTCGCATGTTAATCGAATTGAGGAGAGAAAGCATAACCTCTTGTGTAGATTCAGCATTAGTCCGTGGACTGGTAGCCTCCTGCGTCACGTCTGGCTCAGGCTGGGCGCCAGCCCCCATAGCCGGCTGCTTGCGAGGAGGCATGATCGCCTCTGGATCAGAACTGCTCTCATACCAATGTTGTGGTCGCTACGACCACAAGGGATTGCCTGGCGGCAAGAGGGAAGAAGGAAGAAGAAGAGTAGAGGAAAGATAAGTTCTTTATTGCATACCCCCCTCATGAGGAAGACGATCTCAATATAAAGGGATCAGATGGCGCATTTGACTAGGGCGCCATCTGTCTACTTTGATGGGCCATTAAGTGGCACTACTCTGATGGGCCACTAACTGGCGCCAATTATTCTCTATCAGCCTGTTTCCTAACAATTAGCCTAAACGGGTCTTATTACAATAAATCAAATATAACTGGAATCACGCGTGATGGCCTGCTAACGTTGCGTGAAGGCCTGCAGGCCTGCTGGCGCTGGGTTGTTGGCGGTGGGCCTTACTGGTATTCACAACATGTACATTTCTGAGGATATATTGGCCTGTAGGGCAGATCGAGTTACTTTTTTGTGGATGGAGGGAGTAATTATTAAGGGCATTATTGACATTCAATTATTTTTTCTGAAACAACAAAAATGTCTCCATTTTTAACCGAAGGGCCACAAGCATCTTATTTTATATGGATAAGTACAACTTAGCATGAATGGATAAATGTCACGGCCCGAGCACCGCCCGATCCGAACCGAATACGGTCCAAGAGTCGAACTGGCACACGGGGGCGACGTTAAGGAGATATAGCGGAAGACTTATGCCCCTCATATTGGCGGTCTCACTAACAGAGTTACGCTAACAATTTTGAGCAAGAGTAAATAAGAGGAATAAAAGTAGAGTTTAACTCAAAATAACTCGACAAGTCTTTAAACTCACAACTACAAATATGAGCCATCAAACCGGGTTCGAAATAAAGAGTCTACAAGTATTGGTCACAAGTCTCATCATACAATAATATAACAACTCAAAAGAGATAAACTAAACCAAGTCCAAGGCATCCACGCCTAATCCCGCTCTCTCTACGATCGCTCCTCAAAGAGAGGATCCTGTTCATCTGCGTGTCGCACCATGCAGCCCCAGAACAAAACAACGAAAGAGGGGTGAGTATAAAACTCAGTAATAGTTTTAACTACAATCGGCAAAAATCAAAAATCATACGACATTATAACATAGCAGTAGATCCATAATCGACATGATTATCCCATTATCTAGTCATGCATGTATAACACATAAACCTGCATAACCATATCTCATTCACATACTCCCATATCATGCATTCATAACACATAATCCTGCATAAAGATATCTCATTCTCATGCTTCCATCTTGATCAGGCTTCATATCTCATAAATTCACCCTGCATGTCCAAAGTAATCAACACATGGTACAATCATGCATACATATCTCATAAATTTACCCTGCATGTTCAAAGTAACCAACACATGGTACAATCATGCATAACATCGTAATAACTATGTATCATCACAATGGTGAATGCCTCCATCAAGGAGTAACACAATCTTGCCACGAAGGCGGGACACAATCAAGGCCAAGAAGACGTATCATGGTCCAGTTCCTACACAGGAACAAAGGGGGTTGTCAATCCCAACAAGCTGCTCGCCCTGGACAATCCTGGCCAAGGATGCCCGAATCTCACATAGAGAAACTAGAGCAGGTGTGTTCACCCTGGGTAGTCTCTTACGGTGGGGGAGAGCCCGAATCCCTTCACAGAGAAACTAGAACACGTGGTAGCTAGTGCACAAGAGTCTACCACCCGGGTGCTCAGTGTCTGGTTTTTGACATCTCAAATCTCCGCAAGGCGAGTCCATCCCTCGCCCCCTATATATCTCAATCAAACTCAACCCGGGGAGTGAACCTATTACAGAAGGGAACGAAACCGAAAACATGTCCTTTCGGACCAACCAAGTTTCGATTAATCCATCGATCGATTAATTCGGCATACAATCTCAAACATTGCATACAATCGATCAATTCTTTTTAAACAATGATAAAACTTCATCCATAAAGTCCGATACATGATGCATGCTATCATGATACATCCGTGAGCAATCCTACGTGGTTCCAATACATGGAACGTGCTCCAAATCCATCCCCTTATGCATCATAATCATAGCATAATCAACTAAAATCTCACAATGAATTCCATATGTGTGTATACTCATGTATATTCTAATCACATGATTCATGTTTGAACATAAACTCATTGGGCAATATTTGCATGCTTAAATACCTTCCAAAATAATGATTCTAAACCAACATCAAAATAATTTTTATCATCAAGCTTAAATCCATCCATGTATTGTTGAAGGTTTACTCCTACAAGCATGCTCTTTTACCATACAATAAACCATAACATGAATGAACTCAATTACTCATAAGCCATATGACCTACACACGAATTATGCATTCGATAAGCCCGTTAACCTATGTTTAGGTTGGTGTTTGATTAGAATTAGTGGTACTTTAATGTAGTTTTTAGTTTTGTAGGAAAATAAGACTAAGATGCAAAAATGAGGTAAAAAGTGAATCTAATGTTTGAATCTTCATGACTTCTCTCACAGATCTCTGATTGGATTGATTCAAAGCTCATGTTAAAGTTCAAGAAGTCATCTTTCAAACGCCACCAACCACGCACAATTCGGAGTTAGGAGTAAAACGTTATGACCATTTAAAAATTGGGTTACAAAGACAAACCGATAAAACGATTAATCGCGGGTAATCTCTTCCATTTTCAAATTTTCAAAAACCGAGACTCCATTAACGCATCTTGAAAGCTTAATACATGCCTCAAACATTAACAATAAACTATCAAACATTCCAGAACATATCCACATATCATTCTAAGATGAAACCCCAATAAATTATAGCAAAAGATTTGCATTTATTAAATCCACCATTAGAGCCCTAAACAGGAACACCTATTAAAGTAAAAACTATTAAAACAAACCATTCACTACCCAAAGATGAGATTGAAAAACCCATTACCTTCACTTGATTAGAATGAACCTTCAATCACTTCCAACACCTTCCAAAAAGATGATTTTTAAGTTAGTACACTACTAATCTCGATTTAGCTTTGAATACTAAAAGAAAACCTTAGATCTAGGGCTTTGGAAGCATAAAAATAAGATTTTGAAGATTAGGGCTTGGAGAAGAGATATAAAACAGTGATTTTTATGCTTTCAAAATTGATTGAAATAATTGAGATATCAAGATTAAGGAATGATTAAGAAAACTTAAAAAAAAAATAAGCGATTAGGCTAAATACCTTTAAACTTTTCCTTTTCAAGCAATGGGGAAAGAGGCTCCTAATCTCCCAGCCAAGCCTATTCCCAAATTGGGAAAGGGCACAGCACTTTCCTTTTATAGAAAAAGTTGGGGTAACCCTACGTAAAATGTGGGGTAGAAATAGTGTTTTTGGCTAAAATTTGAAAATTTGGCTATTTTAATCCGAAATTAAGTCCAAAAAATTCTAAAATTTTTTATAATGACTTCATTTAATGTTTGGGGAATTTTGGTCATAAAAACCTAATTTTAGACATCGGGACCCGTAGGGGTCCCGTCAAACCCTAATTTTTGAAAAATTAGTGAAAAATCAGAAAAATCCCAAAAATACAGATTTGATCTAAAATCACTTATAACTCATGTTTGTGAAGTTGATTTTGCTTAAAACCTTTATAAACTCGTTTATTTTTTCAAAAACAATCGAGTTAAATCGTAAAATACTTAAACAACAAGATAACCGATAATTAAAGTTAAAATAAATCGGTTCAAAGGTGAAAGCCCTTGCATCCTCCCCCTCTTAGGAATTTTGGTCCCCCAAAATTCGCTAGAGGTCAAGGACGAAAAGATGAGGATACTTCTTTCTGATCTCCTCCTCCACTTCCCACGTGGCTTCTTCGACTCCGTGATTCCTCCACAACACCTTCACGAGTGGGATTGCGATCAAGAATCTGGATAGGTACCTCTTCATAGGAAAGATTCTTCTAGACCTCCAATGGCTCGAAATCCAAGACATGGGTAGGATCCAACTCATACTTCTGAAGAAGTTAGACGTGGAATACATTATGGATATCGGCTAATCGAGGTGGAAGTGCTACACGATAAGCTGCGGCACCAACCTGCTCCAAGATCTCAAATGGTCCAATAAAACGAGGTGATAACTTCCCCTGTCATCCGAATCGAACCACACTACGAGTAAGAGAGTTCTTAAGAAACACATGGTCGCCAACGTTAAACTCCAACTCCTGTCGTCTCTTATCGGCATAACTCTTCTGACGGATATGAGTTGTCTACAACCTTTCCCGAATGAGGCGTATCTTCTCCACTGACTGCTGGATAAGGTCTGAGCCAGTAAGAAGATGCTCCCCAACTTCACTCCAACACAGAGGTGATCGGCAAGGACACCCGTAAAGTGCCTCGAAGGGTGCCATCCCGATGCTCACCTGGTAGCTATTGTTATAGACAAACTCAACCAGCGGCAAGTGATGTTCCCAACTTCCTTTCCACTCGAGAATACATGCACGGAGCATATCCTCAAGCGTCTGGATGGTCCTTTCGGACTGTCAGTCCGTCTGAGGGTGATAGGGGGAGCTGAGGTGTAGAGATGTGCCCAAAGCACTCTGAAAGCTCTGCCAAAACCTCGAAGTGAAACGAGGGTCACGGTCGGAAACAATAGATACTGGAATCCCGTGTAACCACACAATTTCCCTCATATAGAGAGCTGCCAAGGCATCCAAAGGAGTAGTCATCCCGATCGCAAGAAAATGGGCGGACTTCGTAAGTGAGTCAACAATCACCCAAACAGCATCATTACCACTCGACGACTACGGCAATCCGTAAACAAAATCCATGGTGACATGCTCCCATTTCCACTCTAGATCAGAAGTGGTTGTAGTAAACTGCCTGGATGCTGGTGCTCTGCCTTGACTTTCTGGCACAAAGGCATTTGGACACATAGGCAGGAATGTCCTTCTTCATCCCTTTCCACCAAAATGTCCTCTTCACATCGTGGTACATCTTCGTTCCCCCAGGGTGGATGGAGAACTTAGAATGATGGGCTTCTGATAGGATACGCTCTCTCAACTCCATGGAGTTCGGCACACACCAACGACCCTTATACACCAAACTTCCAATGGCCTTTTCCTCGAAGCCCAACACTGCCTTCTCCCTAAGCTTGGCCTTAAGACCTAGGGTCTGTTCATCAATTTTCTGAGCTTCGACCACATCATCTACCACACTAGAGCTGATAGAAAGGTTAGCAAACCAACTCCGTGTGTCCCCCAAAGTCAATTCTGGCCTTAGCTTAATGGCGTCCTCATAAAGGAGCCACTCATGAACTAGCATGCAAGCAATCGTAGTGGCTGATTTCTGACACAAAGCATCTGCCACCACGTTCGCTTTACCAGGATGATACGATATCATGAAATCATAGTCCTTCAAGAATTATAACCACCTCCTTTGCCTCATATTTAAATCTCTTTGGGTGAATAAGTACTTCAAACTCTTATAATCAGTGAATACTTCAAACTTCTCACCATAAAGATGGTGCCTCCAAATTTTCAATGCAAAGACCACAGCTGCTAGCTCTAAATCATGAGTGGGGTAATTCTGCTCGTGCACCTTAAGTTGTCGAGATGCATAAGCTACCACTCTACCATGCTGCATTAGCACACAACCCAAGCTGCGAAGTGAAGCATCACTGTAGACTAGGGTGTGTTTGTTTGCTGAAAAATGAAAAATCGTCAAGGTGAAAGAAGTATAAAAATTTTTAGTTTGAAAATTTTTCAGGCTTGAAACGTACTTTTAGGGTGCATTTATTTTAAATTATCCAAACATATTTCAGTTTTTACAAAGTTTTTATACTTCTTTCACCTTGACGATTTTTCATTTTTCAGCAAACAAACACACCCACATATCCACCACTCCTAGAAGGCAAAGTTAGGACCGGTGCCGAAGTCAACCTCCTCTTCAACTCTTGGAAACCCTCTTCACAAGCAGAGTTCTACTCAAACTTCTCATTCTTCCTGGTCAATTTGGTCATAGGGATCGCAATGCTAGAGAAGCCCTCGATGAAACGACAGTAATACCTGGCAAGTCCCAAGAAACTGCGAACTTCTGATAGATTCTTCGATTGTTCCCACTTCAACACGGCTTCAACTTTTGAGGGATCAACTACCACACCGTCTCCCGATATTACATGACCAAGGAATTGCACCTTTTTGAGCCAAAATTCACACTTCTCGAACTTCTCAAAGAGCTAGTGCTCCCGTAAAGTCTGCAAGACAATCCTCAAGTGTGTCTCATGCTCTTCCTCATTGGCCGAATAGATTAGGATATCATCCACGAATATAATCACAAATCGATCAAGATACGGACGAAAGACTCGGTTCATCAAGTCCATAAATAAGGCTGGTGCATTAGTAAGACCAAAAGGCATCACCAAGAACTCATAATGACCATATCGGGTGCAGAAAGCCGTCTTCGCCACATCATCAGGATGGATCCGAAGTTGGTGATAACCCAATCTTAGATCAATCTTAGAGAAAACCTGAGCCTGCTGCAATTGATCAAACAAATCGTCAATTCTAGGTAAAGGGTACTTGTTCTTGATGGTTACCTGATTAAGCATTCAGTAGTCGATACACAACCGCAAAGGACCATCCTTCTTCCGCACAAACAAGACCGGCGCACCCCAATGAGATACACTAGGCCGGATATACCCCTTATCCATTAGATCCTGCAGCTGAGTCTTAAGCTCTTTGAGTTTGGCTGGAGCCATACGATAGGGAGTAGTGCCTGGAATAAGATCAATGCAGAATTCTATCTCCCTCTCCAGTGGCAAACCCTTCAAATCACCAGGGAAGACATCGGGAAATTCCGCCACAACACGAATGGAATCCAAGGCAGGTAGCTCCATATTCAACCCCATAACACTAGCAAGGAAGGCTTCGCATCCCTTATCGATCCACTTCTTGGCCCTGAATGATGGAGCCAAAAACTTGCCACAAGGACGCTTCACCCCTTGGAAGATAAAATGTTTAGCTCCTGGCAACTCAAACTTCACCTTCCTCCCTCAGCAATCAACATGCATATGAAACTTGGTCATCATATCCATGCCAAGGATCACATCGAAGTCAATCATAGGTAGTAAAATCAAATTCATGCGCAACACATGCCCATCAATTACCATAGGAATCATCTCCACATACTCCTCTGCCCGCATAGAGGACGAAGGCGTAGACACACGCAAAGGAACATGCAACAGTTTGAAATCAACACCTATCTCATCAGCAAAACATAGGGAGACAAAAGAGTGAGAAGAGCCAGTGTCAAACAATATTCTAGCATAGTGGGAGGCAATGAGGATTGTACCTTCCACCACCTACGCCGGAAGAGTTGGCCGCCTCCTGCGCTGAAATAGGAAAGACTCTCCCATCGTTAACCGACTTCTTCCCCATAGCATCCTCCTGCCCAGTAGGTGGTCTAGCATGTGGTCTGGCTTGAGATGCTCCCGGCTACCTGGAACCAGAGTTAGGTGTCACCGGAGGACGTCTCTGAGCACGATTAGCTCTATGAGGACACTCATTAGCATAGTGCCTCCTCTACCGGCAATCATAACAAGTCACACTAGCACGGCAGTCATGAGGGTCCTGCTGAAGGGCACAACTCGACCTTTGATGAAAGGCCTCAAACCATCCTCAAACTTGCGCGCCCGCTCATACTCGTCGCTGAAGAAACGCAGAGCGAAGCGCTCAAGCTCCACGAATCAGGTCTCATAGGCTAAGACCGTCATCGATTCCTGCTGAAGGTTCACAAACTCCTTCTTCTTCTCTTCCCGGACATGAAGAGGGAAGTACTTGTCATTAAAGGCGGTCGAGAACTCCTCCCATGGAATGTCCTCTCGACCGTGGAACCTCTGGCGTTCCATCGACAACCACCATCTCTGCGCCTCGCCCTCAAACGTGAAGACTGCAAGTCGGGTCTTCTCCACGTCTAGGCAACGACGGGCACTAAAGATCTTCTCCATATGGAGTCTCCAGTTATTAGCCACTGAAGCATCTAACCCGCCCCTAAAGCTAGGAGGGTTAAGCTTCTTGAACCCCTCAAGCGAGAGAGACTCAGAACTGCTACCACTAGTGTGCTTTGCCTAGACCACCTGTGTCAACCCCTCAATCGCCGTCAACATGGCGTCCACTCTCGGGTCTCGAGCACCATGGTGGCTATTAGCGCCTACATGATTAGAACCAGCCATCTACACAACAACTAGACATTAATCATGCAGTCTAATAACACAAAACAACACTACCACAAATCAACACACAAACAAGCACAATCAAGGCAAACAACCAAAGCACACAACTAATGTAAACCACATCGCTAGTTAGTCTAAACCTTGATCATCTCACAACCCTTTAACCCATAAGACTTGTCCTTCACTCAATATTTACTCTTGGACAAAAAGTTGCTCTGATACCAAAAAATTTGTCACGGCCCGGCACCACCCAATCCGAACCAAATACGGTCCAAGAATCGAACCGGCATACGGGGGCGACGTTAAGGAGATATAGCGGAAGACTTATGCCCTTCATACGGGCGGTGTCACTAACAGAGTTACGCTAACAATTTTGAGCAAGAGTAAATAAGAGGAATAAAAGTAGAGTTTAACTCAAAATAACCCGACAAGTCTTTAAACTCACAACTACAAACATGAGCCATCAAACCGGACTCGAAACAAAGAGTCCACAACTATTGGTCACAAGTCTCATCATACAATAATATAACAACTCAAAAGAGATAAACTAAACTAAGTCCAAGGCATCCACACCTAACCCCGCTCTCTCTAAGATCGCACCACGCAACCCCAAAACAAAACAACGAAAGAGGGGTGAGTATAAAACTCAGTAATGGTTTTAACTACAATCGGCAAAAATAAGAAATCATACGGCATTATAACACAGCAGTAGATCCATAATCGACATGATTATCTCATTATCTAGTCATGCATGTATAACACATAAACCTGCATAACCATATCTCATTCACATACTCCCATATCATGCATTCATAACATATAATCTTGCATAAAGATATCTCATTCTCATGCTTCCATCTTGATCAGGCATTCATATCTCATAAATTCACCATGCATGTCCAAAGTAATCAACACATGGTACAATCATGCATTCATATCTCATAAATTCACCCTGCATGTCCAATATAACCATCACCTGGTACAATCATCCATTCATATCTCATAAATTCACCCTGGATGTTCAAAGTAACCAACACATGGTACAATCATGCATAACATCGCAATAACTATGTATCATCACAATGGTGAATGCCTCCATCAAGGAGTAACACAATATTGCCACGAAGGTGGGACACAATCAAGGCCACGAAGGCGTATCATGGTCCGGTTCCTACACAGGAACAAAGGGGGTTGTCAATCCCTACAAGCTGCTCGCCCTGGACAATCCTGGCCAAGGATGCCCGAATCTCACATAGAGAAACTAGAGCAGGTGTGTTCGCCCTGGGTAGTCTCTTGCGGTGCAGGAGAGCCCGAATCCCTTCACAGAAAAATTAGAACACGTGGTAGCTGGTGCACAAGAGTCTACCACCCGGGTGCTCAGTGTCCAGTTTTGGACATCTCAAATCTCCGCAAGGCAAGTCCATCCCTCGCCCCCCATATATCTCAATCAAACTCAACCCGAGGAAAGAACCTGTTCTAGGAGGGAACGAACTCGAAAACATGTCCTTTTGGACCAACCAAGTTTCGATTAATCCATCGATCGATTAATCCGGCATACAATCTCACACATTGCATACAATCGATCAATTCCATTTAGACAACGATAAAACTTCATCCATGAAGTCCGATATATGATGCATGCTATCATGATACATCCGTGAGCAATCCTACATGGGTTCCAACACATAGAACGTGCTCCAAATCCATCCCCTCATGCATCATAATCAAAGTATAATCAACTAAAATTTCATAATAGATTTCAATGTGTGTGTATACTCATGCATATTCTAATCACATGATTCATGCTTCAACATAAACTCATTGAGCAATATTTGCATGCTTAAATACCTTCCAAAATAATGATTCCAAACCGACATCAAAACAATTTCTATCATCAAGCTTAAATCCATCCATGTATAGTTGAAGGCTTATTCCTATAAGCATGTTCTTTTACCATACAATAAACCATAACATGAATCAACTCAATTACTTATAAGCCATATGACCTACACATAAATTATGCATTTCATAAGCCATTTAACCTATGTTTAGGTTAGTGTTTGATTAGAATTAGTGGTACACTAATGTAGTTTTTGGTTTTTGTAGGAAAACAGGAGTAATATGCAGAAATGAGGAAAAAAGTGACTTTAATGTTTGAATATTCATAATTTCTCTCACAGAACTCTGATTTGATAAGTTGAAATCTCATGTTAAATTTCAAGAAGTCAGTTTTCCAATGCCACCGACCATGTATAATTCAAAATTAGGAGTAAAAAGTTATGACTATTTAAAAATTGGGCTGCAAAGACAAACCGAGAAAACGATTGATCGCGGATCATCTCTTCTATTTTCAAATTTTCAAAAGCGAAACTGAATTAACACATCTTGAAAGCTTAATACATGCCTCAAATATTAACAAAAAACTATCATGCATTCCAGAACATATCCACATATCATTCTAAGATGAAACCCCAAAAAATCATAGCAAAAGATTAGCATTTATTAAGTCCACCATTAGAGCTCTAAACAAGAACACTCATTCAAGTAAAAACTATTAAAACAAACCATTCACTACCAAAAGATGAGACTGAAGAACCCATTACCTTGACTTGATTAGAATGAACCTTTAATCACCTCCAATACCTTAAAAAAAGACGATTTTTAAATTAGTACACTACTAATCTTGATTTAGCTTTGAATACCAAAAGAAAACCTTAGACCTAGGGCTTTGGAAGCATAAAAATAAGATTTTGAAGATTAGGGCTTTGAGAAGAGATATAAAACAGTGAATTTTATGCCTTTCAAAATGGATTGAAACAATAGAGAAATCAAGATTAATGAATGATTAAGAAAACTTTAAAGAAAATAAGCAATGATTAGGCTAAATACCTTTAATCTTTTTATTTTCAAGCAATTAGGAAAGATGCTCCTAATCTTCCAGCCAAGCCTATTCCTAAATTGGAAAAGGGCACATCACTTTTCTTTTATAGAAAAAGTTGGGGTAACCCAAAGTAAAATGTGGGGTAGAAATCGGGTTTTTGGCTAAAATTGAAAAATTTGGCTATTTTAATCCGAAATTAAGTCCAAAAAATTCTAAACATTTTTATAATGACTTTATTTAATGTCTGGGGGATTGTGGTCACAAAAACCTAATTTTGGACAGCGGGGCCCGCAGAGGTCCCGTCAAACCCTAATTTTTGGAAAATTGGTGAAAAATCAAAAAAATCCTGAAAATGCAGGGTTGATCCAAAATCACTTAAAACTCATGTTTGTGTAGTTAATTTTGCTTAAAACCTTTATGAACTCATTTTTTTTTCAAAAACAACCGAGGTAAATCGTAAAACAGTTAAACAACAAGATAACCGATAATTAAAATTAAAATAAACCGGTTCAATGGTGAGAGTCCTTAAAATAAATAATATGGATAAGTACATCTTAGTATGAGTGGATACATAACATGATACTAAGGGCCTATTTGGCAGCAAGGAAGAGGCTGGATTTTAGAAGAATTCAGCTTCTTTTGAAAAATCTCCTTTTCTAAAAGATACCAGCTTTCACTTCATTGACTTTTCTTAATGACATTTGTTATAATTTTGTAAAAAAGATAGGGGTAATTAATAAGAAAAAATGCATTTTCATATTTATCCCTGCCTTTCATATTTATTTATGAAACATACCATCGAACCTTAAATTCTTCCCAAAAAGCTATTTCTTCCCAACCAAACACCCAGATTCTTCAATCCAGCTTCTTCCCTAAAATCCAGATTTCCCACTCCTAAAATCTCCAACTAAACGTACCTTAAAGATAGCATTTGTGGTAATTTTCTGCATGAATGTAAATAACTTCAGGATAGAGCTTTGAAGCCACTTCTCCCTTCTCATCAATGTCAAAATATGTGAGACAACCCTCATAGAAAACATGATAGTAACGTACTAATGCTGACTGAAATCAACATCTTGACCTGGAAAAGAATATGCAAAAAACATCAAAAGTAACATACATGAAAAGGAATATGTAAAAAACATCAAAAGTAATATACTCCCTCCATCCGATGTTAATAGTCACATATATGAAACAAAACCTTGTTCTAATTATGGCGACTCAAACATCATTCTCTATTAATTAATGGTGAATTGACTTCAAATGATCGAGAATGCATTTGTGGGAAAATAATTCATTTGTTGACAAATAACGCCATATGAATATCATTCTTCATGAATGCGCCGAAAAATGGCCCGGAAATGGACAGCGTATGAATGGGCTACCCGGAAATGCTCTCCCAAACACTGATGGCAAGAATCGCTGCAACAAAATGAGCCAAATGAAGGTAATCTTAAGCCGTGCATGACAGATTTGTTAAGCACCTCCCCTGAAAGTTGTCATTTCACAGTTTCATATTCCATATTTCTTTTGTTAAGTGAAAAAAAAAATCCAAATTTCTTTCACTTATGGATTCCTATTCCATATTCTATTCATATAGTGCCTTTGTCCCATATTAATAGCTCCATTTTTTTTTCTAAGCGACAACAGGTGCCTTTTTTAAAATGGTGTGCTCAACCATTTAATTGAGCCAAAGGAGCTACGATATTGCCCATGCCCTATATACCATTCATACATGTGACATTCATTTTGAGTTGCAATCACCCCGTTAAGTTTGTATCATGAAAAAAGAAAAAAAAAATCAGCTAGTAAAGCTTTTTTTTAATAGAAGCCTGTAAGCGAGACTTATGACACACGTTAGCGCACATTCCCTTGATACAAACTGCGATTTGGTATATGGCTGGTGCGGTGACATGTGCGCCATCAATTCATTGTGATCAACGGCTGGTGAAGCTTCACTAGAGACTAGAACTCCCTAGATCATGCACCCTCCCTAGAAAAGACTTTACCTTGATATTGCCTGCTTCCTTGATGGCATCTATGAGCATGAGCTGTAGCAAGATATGGTGGTTTTCAATGTAGGGCAATCCGGCAACTGCACATATGTCTACATCAACTTGTTTCACGGCATCGACAAGGCTTCCGTGATCGAAGAATGAATCAGAGATGAGATTTGCACCTTGCTCCATGAAGAAAAGGAGCATTTCCAACTTCTCAATGTCCCCCACACCCAATTCTCTCCTTTGGAGGACAAAAGTTGGATGACCCTCTTTAAGGCTCACCTTAACCATCCTCCTTCCCGGATTTCCAGTTCCCCCAACAACTAGTACCCTGCTCTTTCCCATCTCTCGCTCGCTCTAACACAAAGTACTTGTTGTAGTTAAAGATCAAGAAGGGAGTTTTAATTATAATGTGTGTCAGATGGCTTAAGCCTCAAGGAAGATTGTTTTGGTCCTCGATGATGTCTTACAGGGCTGTATTGACCGTCAATTGGAGTTGTTGATATTAAGGGAGCACATGGTGGCACGTGTCTGGCGCATGTATTTTGCTAGAACGTGTAATAACATGTGCATTCAATTTTTTTTTAAAAAAAAAAAAGAAGCAAGATTCCTTCTTGCTTCTTAAGTGACAAAATACGGGTGCCATAAAGTAGCGAGAAATAAAAATATTTAAGAAAATAGGAAAAATATGAAACTTAAACAAGTAAAAAAAATGAGAAGTACATGGAAAATGCAGATAAAACGTGCACTATACAAGTTTGATACAAACAAATAGTGTACTTTATTGGAAAAGATGGTACTAATAAATTGCATTTAAATCAACAAAAAAATGATAGCGCAGAAAACAAAAAAAAGATCGATTGTACGCTTTTCACATGTTCAAGAACACTTCTCACATGTTTAAGACCATGCCAAGGAGAATGCCACACATCTGGCCCACGACTAAAATAGATGACCAGCCAAGCCGAGTATTATGGAGCTATGGGGTGTTTGGTAACATTTTTTAGCATTTGTTTCCACATATACTGTAGGCCAATTAAGCTCGACGTAAAGTTTATAATTAATGCTCCAATTCAAGCTAAGTGGAGATGAGCCATTAAGGCCAGTATAACAAGCCTGTGCATGGGAAATATGAAGGTTCTACATAACAATTGTGTCATACTGCTTCTACTTTCTACTTTCTAGGAAATTTTTTGTGGTTGAGGAGAGAATGGGCAGCATGGTTTCATGACGTCTGGGCCCCTTTCACCATGAATTAAAAGAGTATATGTTTCTTGACTTTGGAGAGAAATGTATGGCATTTAAAAAGTTATCTGTCTCCTTCTCTTTATCAACTTCTCCATGACCTTTCGAAAACTTCTTTCACCCCATTTATACCATCTTACTTCGATAAGGACCACAAATGTTCACCTTAACATTTTAGAAGTCCATGAAATTAAAAAGTGTCATAATGGGATCAAATAGTGTATGCATTGTCGTCTATCAAACAAGTTAGCAAAAACACAAATATCTATTCCTATACCCTTGCCTTCCAAACCATTAGCATCTTTCTTTGTCCTTGAGCTCCACACTTCCGTAAAATAGGTGTATGTAGTGTTAAGAAAAAAATAATGAGACACATACATTGGTCCTTGCCTTTTGATCTGATGACGTGTGTTAAATCATGGGCTTGTCCCCTCATTTGAGGCCTGCCATCAGATCCAAATCCGATGGCTCATGGTGCATCGTATGATTCATCACATAAACGCACATACATTGTGTCTCATACTAACGGGACTTATACATCCAAAGTTTAATGGTCACATCCCCAATTTTCAAAATTTTGATTCATTTAATTTGGAGTAAGTTTCTATCAGGGTACACCTTGATATTTCTATGCAGCCATCATGGTTTCGACAACATAGCTCCTAGGTTACCAAAAGTTTGGACATTAAAGTTTGACATAGGATACAGCGCAAAGAGATCATTAAGTCGATGCCACCAACAAGGAGTAAATTAGATATCTAATGGTTGAGATATGATTGTTCTTATCTATTACTGCATATAATAAACCAGAGAACAATGGTCCAAACACATTATCAAGTTGAGAAGTATAATAATCTGTGGAATTGCTTTATTAGTGCATCCTGAGTGGTGTGATAGTTGCACAAGCACTACAAAATGGTTGTTATTGCAACAATCGTAATTTCCAAAAGCATTCTCCTGCTAATTAATAAATACTTATTAGAAATTTTCTTCTACTTGTGGGGTTTTGAAAATGCCACTACTATTACTATTTTTTTCCTACGCCTGTGTGTCCTTGTGGAGGCACTCAAGGTAACCCGAGCTTAGGAGCTTGTGACAATTCCATGTCGGTGCATGGCTGACATGGACCCTAAACCCTATTAATAGATAAATAGAGCTACTTCTTGATACAATATTATGCTAATTGAAGTTGGTTTGATGGGTCAAATTATGTGCTTAATTTGATGCTCTGAATCTGTTAAATTGTATGAATAGATATTGCTATGCATAATTAAATGCATTCCATGTGAATTATGACATGTAAAATTTTAGTAGCTTATTTTACATGTTTATCCGGTTATGTAAGTTTTGGAGAATTTATTTATGATTTGTCTAATTATTAGTATTTTTAGAATGGCTATGAGTTGAGTTTGACATATTTAGTATATATTGTTCATGAATTTATCCATCTCATATCGTGCCCAAATGTTTTGAGGGACAAATTTAAGATGTTATCGGTGTTTTGAACACGGAATCACTCAATTGGGTTGATTTCTTAGAGAGTTCTTGTATTAGACATTTTGTTGGTCATAAATTTCTGCACTACACAGTATATAATATAAATTTATCCTTCTCAAGATTTTTTAGATCATATGATTATGTGCGATATTTTTTTATGAAAATAAGACTTCAGATCTGCTTGTAAAATCACAATTATACATGTTGTATAGAAATACTTGTCTTATGTGTATGGGCCTATTTTGATGATGTTGTAATGATTTATTCTTATCGTTGATGACTATTGCATGTTATTTATGTGATGATTAGTTATGAGAATGTGGGAAACTATATTCCATAAATCCTAAGCAAGATTAAAAGTAGAATGGTTAATGCGTGTAGAAAAAAGTATTGGCTTAATTTGATATTTGCGATGTGAAAACTTAAATCCTTTTGTGTGGGGATAAACTGAAGTTGATAATGGATGCTTATGCGATGTGCCATGATCCCGGTCAGTTAGTTACAAGGTTTTCAAAACCGGACCGGCCATCGAACAGGATTGATGGCCGGTCCGGTTGAACCGTGGTTTGACCGTGGTCAAACCGGTTTGACCCGGTTTAGGTGAAATAAGTGATAAATATATTTATTTGTTGAATATTACCATCAAAACAAAAGTAGTTCAGGTGGTTAAGTACATGAGGGTTCGAATCCCCCCTCACGTAAAAAAAATTTTCAAAAAAAAATATTATTATAATCCGGTCCGGTTCACCGGTTCGAAAAAACCGGCCGGTTTGATAAACTGGACGAACCGGACCGGTTTTCCAGCCGGTTCCGGTCCTCCGCGGTCAGACCGGCCGGTCCGGTCCGGTTTTGAAAACCATGGTTAGTTACAAATTACGGTATTTATGTGTCATGTTCGTGTGCACGCAACATGATAAATTTACAAATTATGATTTTTATGGGACGTCTCATCCAACCCCAAACTACTACGGTCAAGTGGAGACTTAAATGAAATATATATTATCATTTGTCATAGATCATGGTAGTTAATAGAATCAATGCATTATGGATCATGGATATGGAGTAAGACATGGGGGCAGATGACCCCATGTGTTTCATCTATTTCACTAAATCCCACATATACATTAGTACAGGGCCGGGTTGGATACTTGGGTTAAAAATTGGCTTAATTCCATTACATGACCCCATCTCAAAATGACTCGACCGCCTATTGTTAACTCAACTCTAATCACATAAACATCAGCTCACATATTAATCTATACACCAACCCAATTACCCAAGTCTAAACTATAGAAGGCCTTCCCTTTGGTTTGGTTTACCTATACATAAACTACCACAACTCATGAAGCAACCCAATCATGACCCCAAAATACTGATCGGGACCAAA
Organism: Houttuynia cordata; assembly: GCA_039654745.1. Taxonomy (NCBI): domain Eukaryota; kingdom Viridiplantae; phylum Streptophyta; class Magnoliopsida; order Piperales; family Saururaceae; genus Houttuynia; species Houttuynia cordata. The sequence goes on from CM077506.1 coordinate 2,299,354, forward strand.
TCTCCTTCAAGCTTCATTCTTGCTTCCTCTTCCACCCCCTTTCTATCAATTATTGATTTCTAATTGTTTATAATATGTTGAATGGGTGGACGAATAAGAACTAGTTCTTTTTAACGAATTGGAGTGTCAATTAATTGATACTTGCCCACATGTCTAATAATTTATAAATATTGCAATCTAATTAGGGCATCCATTTTATTAAAGAAAGGAATTTATTTCTCATTAGTTTTAGGTTGAATTTGTATGAAATTTAAACTTAAAGGTAATATATGTTTGAGTAGCAACATTAATTCTAGAATTAAGAAATTATAAGAGAGCTAGAAGGAGAATTCAGGGGCTAATTATGATTTAATTGAGTGCTAAAGCATAGGGTAAAGCTAATTATGATTTAGGAGAGCTAGCATAGTTCTTCCATGGAAAGAATTTGTTTTAGGCTTTGTATCATATGACCCCATCCCTGAAAATCCTGCGTTTGTCGCCGGTACAGAGTACAGAGTATAAATTACTAATATGGCATCTTGGACAACTGTTGCATTGGAGCATTACGTCAAACATGTGGCATGTGTAGTTGTTCTTTTCACAAAACTTTAGGACTTGAGATTGACTCCATGCCTTACTTCTCCAACACGCAACTCATGAAAAGCATTGCAGAGAACCAAGTTTGAATCATCCAAGTTGCTAAGTTTGCTCAACATAAATGGGTTGCATCCCTTTTTTAGTCGTAGTCTTTTAAACGTACCCACGTCACAGCCATTGGGAAACAATCTGGCCGCTGGACCAGATCTGAAAAACTAGTCAAAGAAAAGATCTTTTGTAGCCAAATCTCGAGATGGGTCGGGTCGGACTCATGGAATTCCGTATCGGATATCGGTATCGTATCGGTCGGCTTAAGAGATAAAATATCGGAGATATTTATAAAAAAATATCGGTAGTCAAAAACTAGTTTTTACCATATAATTTCATAATCTAGCTTCTAAAATGAGTTATACTAATTTAGACAAAGCATAGATTTTAAAATATGCATATTAGGATGGGAAACAAGTGAGAAAGTTACTTTTTTCCCCTTTTTTTTAAAAAAAAAATTTTTTTTTTCAAATTTTTTTTTCCGAAAATATTATTTTATTATAAAATAGCGATATATCGGTCATATTTGAAAAAAAATTAAAAAACGATATTCGTCCGTCTCGTTTTATCGGGTGGGGCCCGATATCGATATATCGGCAATATATCGCCGATATGGAATTCCATGGTCGGACTCGTGATGTACCTGACATGCACGAAACTGCATGACGCTCAACATCGTCTTCTGCGAGTCTGTGAAACCCTAGCGTTGGAAGTAAGTTGTCCAACCAGGTGCAGTGCTCTTCGAACCAAAATTCATTCTTTCCTTCACATGACAATAAGGAATTGTCAAATTCTACTCCCGGCTTGTTTGCTAGCACAAAATTGTTGTCTGACTCCAATTCAATAGAAAAATCTACTGAGTTATCTGCTTCTATTTTTGGCTGAAGCATTACCTTCATCGAATCTGATTTTGTTGGCGATGCCAATGAAAATTCTGGTACTGCATAATACTCATCGAAGAGGGGAGGAAGATCCAAATCGATTCCTTCCTCCACAATCAAAACTAGACTACATACCTCATGTGGCTCAGCCACATTAAAAGGGTAGTGTTCCATTGATGATTGTCGACACAACCTTGCTACTACCTCAACGCGATAGTGGAATTCGTAAATTCCCTCAACACCTCTTCTGATCAACATGTCGGACCTGTGTGGGCCGCCACCTTATGCAGAGAGAAATGGGAAATCGCACCCCATATGAGTCCGACTACAGCATCGCGAACTCGTTCATCTTCTACACCGGTCGAGACATTGTTGAGACTTGCATGGGCCACCAATTGATGCAGGGAGAATTGGAAAATCACATGACATGTGAATCCAGCTATAGGCTTCAAGACCTTCCTCACAAACATGCCTCTCTCTCACACGAGAAACAATGGAATGGAGGGGATCAACAAAGTGAAATCTTGTCTCTTTCTTTTCTTTGCAATTGCAAAACAAATTCAATAACAAAAACCATCGTTCAGTAGCCATAATGGCGTAAGTTATACATGAGAAGCCCTAGTGGCATTCTTTGCAAACAACACAAAGTCCTAATCTAAAAGAATACCAGTTAACCCATAAAATAAAGAGATGAGTTTACATGAGATCGTTCTCATATAAGGAGCATGAGGCCAATCTTTATGGCCGTTAGATTCCGATCGGAGGGTAGATATCAAATCAGTGGGTAGGTGAGTGTGTCACATCAAAGAGTGGAAGAGATCATTATGGATATTTATAGCCGTCAGATCAAGATCCAATGGCTATTATTCAAAGTGGCCTCATATAAGTAATATGAGAGCGATCTCATTTAAACTTTTCCCTAAAATAAAAGACCTAATTTAAATCAATTTTTTTAATAAAGAAAGAATATAAAACTAGGACTCTAAATAGCTTCACGTCAAAGGATTGAGTCTCCTAGTTGAATGTATACATTTGGAGTACGGCTTGGCTTGTTGGTCATGAAGCGGACCCGCCTACTTGGGCCTGCATCAGGTTCCATATTGATTGGTCCTCACACGAAATCGTCTATGAGGGCCTCACAGACAATCTGAACCCACATTTATTAGAACAACTAAGCATCCCATGTGCATTGCTACTCTTATATTTTTTTAGGTATTCCACTTGGTCTATTATTTTTAGAGGCTCCTAAGACTTGTTATCTACCTTTACACTATGCTTTCTGCTAGGGATATGCTCTTAATAAATGCCCTCACTCATTCTTCTTACTTTCTACTCTAGTTCACCACACAACTGGAAGTCCCAAAGGGAATTCATGGTACACACTAGTTTGAGTTATGAGCATCATGAACTTCACTATAACTCTGCATGCATTCTTGATATCTTGTGGATCAGAGCCCTCAAGGTGGTTGACCTTTCTAGTGGGCTTGTGCCTTCCATCTTACACGATTGTTCTTGTGGCATGCAGTATTTTTTCCTTCATTCCTAATTTCTTTTGGTGACGATCTTCCTCAATTATCCTCTTCTTGAGGTTCACGTGTTGAACCTAAGGGGTTGACACTATTAGTTCATTTTCGCATGTTACTATAAGTTTTTTCATTCTTCCACTATGACTTAGTTCTTTTAAAGTCATGTAGTCATTGAGATGTGGAATTTCCTACATGATATCTCACACCTATGGACTTCATATTGTCCTCTATCATGTAGTGTGTCCAGTGTATAGTGTTCTTCTTTTGCAACACAAGTTTACTACTTAGCAATCATTGAGACATTACAACATGCATATTCTTTTCTTTTAATTCAATTCATGGCACTAACATGCACAAGGACAATGTCTCTTATCACTAATTATTAGTAGCGCCATATTTACAAGCTCAATGATTAATGCTACTAGAACCCACATATGGAGTCCTTATTTCTTTCTTCAATGCTAATGGCTCTGTTGTCTACAGTTCATCGAGAACTTAGTTGTCGCTGAAACTACAGTCCATGTTTGGCCTACAAAAGCAATTCCAATGGATGAACCATAACAAATTTTTTATGCGTATACTTCATTAGTCCTTTCTAATGGTTCAAAGAGGTTTCATTACCAATTAGAAAGCATTCACACATCTATCGGTTGATTTCTGTTTCTGTTGGAGCATCAACAACTCTTCTACGACAAGTCCCTTGTCATTGATGAGTCAACGCAGACTCTATAGCACACTTATGGTTCACGAATTGCTTCCAATGTGCTTTTAGAGTCTAAAATTCTCTCAATTAAGTTACATGGTAAAGGAGACATTTACAAGTAACAAACTAATCAATGCAAAACATACCATATACAATTCAACCAATGCATACAAAACATGTATCTTCCCACTAGAGAATAGCATACATGCAAATACTGTTGATATTTGACGTCTCATTCATAGCATAACTACTTCTACATATACTTATGCTAATTTACTTTTTATTCAGTTAAGGTTTATTGTCCTACCTTGCCTTTGGTGTCAATTTCTCTTCTCTTCTCTTCTCCTTTCGGTGCCTTCTCGCTCTTCCTCAGACTCTCCTAGGGCTTCTCTGTGTCTAGGGTTCTTGATTGAGTCCTTAGTCTCCTATTTATATCCATCACAAGCCGTAGGATCTCTCTAAAATAGAATGGAATCTAGTTTCCTTGCATGGACTCGGCATATTCGACAACAAGTCATCCTACGACAAGTCACTTGTCATAAAAAACTTCTGACTAGTTCCTTTTCTGAATTTCTCGATTCCATCCTTCAAGATGGTGTTCCTTCAAAGACAAAAAAAAACATGATACATGCCGGATGGAGGAAGATTCATTTGACCAAATTGGTAAGTAAACATCGGTGTCTTAAAGCCGGCGTTCGGAGACGTTGCAGGCATCTCCATCTGGCTTTTCTCAGCACGAGCTTCGTATGTTTTGTTGTATGGCACATTTTGCTACACAAAGCTCTGCCGATTTAAGGTGCATGGCAGTTGAATATACATGCGTGGGATGGATGATAAACTAAAATCCAACTTAATTTGCTCTATTCATAGGGTGATCAACTCGCTTAAGCTCGTGGGAGTTGTTTGGACACAAAATCTATGGTTAAATTTTGAACGATTTTGAGAATTAAGAGGATTCCCATTTGGGTGAATATAAAATTAAGTGAGAATCAATATTTTGCCTTAATTTTGACAAAATCTTAAAGTCCGTCCCATCAAAGGAGATTTTGGCACTGGACCTATTTTTAAATAAAATTTTGGCACACTAAAATCTTGAAGACATTCAGGCCTTTTGAGATTTAAGAAATGATCTTGATAGAAATTTTCACTATCTGTCTAATGAGATTTTGTATCTGAACTGTCCCTAAATTTCTTGAATTTGAAGACATTCAGCCTTAGTGTCACGAAAGGTGTCACTTGGTTTTCTGCAGGTTCCACTTCATATCTGTGTAAATTATTAATCAATTGATCAAGTATTAATCAAGTGATCAAATATTAGGATTAAATAGTTAATCAATTGATCGAATACTAGGAGTCGGTAGAATCTTCCAAACCCATTGAAAACTATGTAAAAAATGTGTTTCCAGAAGGTTAGGTAAAAAGCCTCTTTGTATTATATTTTGTTTTGGTAAAGGAAAATGCCTCATTGAACTGTGACCAAAATCAATCTTACCTTATTTTTTTCAGCAACTTCTCTCTAAGTTAACAAAATACATGGATGATCAGTATTTATTTCTCCCCACATTCGGAAATGCTAGGAAGATTTGAGAAAAAAATTGGTTCGATTTGAGGGTTCTCACAATACTAGAGAAGTACAGCGTGGTTATTAACTGTTTTAGGAGGGGAGAACCAATGAATGGGTAGGGCCCACTTTGTTTGCAGCGTTTGTGCATCAGCTCACTCATAGGGGTGAGGCACGAAAGTAACATTACTTGTATTGTACAAGTAATATTACTTGTGCATTATAGACTATGGAACAGAGCTATCAGGCATGTAGAAGCATTGATAGTGAGCATGAGGTCTCCTTGGCTTTTGCAAGTTCCTATTACCTATACTCCAAACTGACAGGCCAATTGGATGCTCATAAGTCATGCAGAAGCTTCAAAAGAGTCAGAAGTGCAAAAACCAACAACAAGAGCACATCCAGCTAATACTTGTAAATGATGGTCTTTACAAGTATTGGCTGGAAACGGCCGAGGGCGTCCTCGTCCCACCTTCGGCACGAGCGTCGAATCCAGCGTCGGATCGGCTTCTGCTCGACAACGGCAGTGGGGTTGCAAAGCTCATCGTCTCGGAAGGCTTCTTGTATAGGGACTGGCGTCTGGGGATATACGTCATGGTGGTTGGCACCTACATCTTCCGGCCGGACAGGGTCCAGCAGCTAATCGGAGTGCACAAGATTGACCACAAGATTGGTTCGCGGCCAAGTTTGCCAAAATCCAATCCAAACCCCCCCTGGTGGCATCACTACTCTCTATTAGTTATCTCCTAATGGTAATGAACAAATTAAGAATGAAAGGTCGTCAAGAATGTTAGCAATTTCTTATATATATGCTTTGTAGTTTAGTGGCAACTTCCCACTACTTTCGTGAAGTTTATAATTACCTTAAAATTATTCTTTTACACAGTGCTGCTTTAATGCTGTGATTCATTTTATGGAATGCTCAAGATTACCTATGTTTTTTATGAACTACAAAGTATCGCATATCCTTTGCCATAGGTTGTTCTTACATAAGAGTTTGGCTATTCAATCCGTGAAATATAGAAATCATTGTAAAGCATCAAATATTGCTTAGTTGAGCCGGAGTGATAGTCTCAAAAGAAAGCTCCCTCACTCATAGGCTTCCTTGAAATATCCTATAGAGGCTGATCAGAAACGGATAGGATTCACGAGCACCGAATCTATACGCATCTTTGTCTCATGTCTTGAGTCACCGTAGCCATCACGGTATTGGTACAAGATCTGAATGATACGAGCTAGACCTATCACCCTCATATGTATAGCCCTTGGGACAGAAGACTCATGGAGGAATTCACTATTCATCTGCTTCCATGCACTATCCACCGTGGCCTGGAGTACCTTATATGCCTCTTCTTCTGTGCATCCATGGTCCCTCATGTAGCACTCCACACCTGTAGCATTGTCTCCTTTCTCTTGTTCATCCTGATAGAGAATGTAAGGGAAATTACATCACTCAAATATGCAAGATTTTGAGATGAAATAACCGAAGTATGAACTCTTTCCTACAAGCTAGAGATATTCAGAAATTTGTTTGTCTTTCATGATCCAGAACCCTGGTCTTGAATTTAGTTTCCTTGATGGTCTCTTGCACGTGAGAGGAATTGTTGGAATATAAAATAAGTAAATTAAGATTTATAATTCGTCCAGCTCAAGCTTTTGGCAAATTTGGTAATCATACAATAACAATGAGTTTAGTTTGTCGATGTTTTTGTCCATCAATAAACAATATTTTTTCAGATTTGTAATATATAGAAAGGAAGACATTACCTTGTGGCCAACAATGTCATCCCTAAGTCTGCAGATTATGGATGCTGCATCAACAATCTTGGGCATTTTTATCGCCCAATCAAAAACTTCTTTGGTCGCAATTTCTTCTAGTCCAACAAAGGAAGCCACCGTCAGCAAATGATAGCCACAGCTTACTACTGCGTTCTCCATGTACTTGTCGAATGAAGGCATATATCCACTATAATACCATTGGGCACCCACAAAGTATGTTTTGAGTATTGTAATCATCTGCCATGGAAATAACTCAAGAACATCACCTTTTCATCATAATAAGACTATTCTAAAAAAAATCTCCTATGACACTCCTATTAAAGGCTATCCGTCAAGATTTTTATTAAGTTCTCCCTCCATTCCATAATACTAGTCATATTTGGTTAAAAACAAATGACTACTAATACGGAACAAAGTGAGTATATTTTAATGAATGAATTAGACTTGCATACTGCTTCTCTCAAATAGGTAAGCCGGTATTTCTCTTCTGGTTTAAGCAGGTCCTCAAATCCACTGAAGGTCTTGACGAGGGCATGATATACCGTCTTCATATAGTCTGGTAATTGGTCCGCGGCTTGGATGTCCCATCTAATAAACGTCAAATTGCCTACAATCAAATGTCTTGATCGAAATATGACGATATAAGTAATGTAAAATCTATATAAAAGAAAAGACGGATCATCAGCTATGCCAAGAGGGTTATGGTAAGCAACCAAATCTTCAATGTTAAAAGTGGTGGAATGCCAAAATAAGAAAGAATATTAATAACATGGGCATTAAAATTAATTCGTTTTAACATTTTAAATAGATTAACACTACGGGATTGCAACTTTCGAACGGCACCGGAAGGAAACCATTCAGGTTGAACCCGAATCATAACATAGTCACCTACATTAAACTCTTTATAACGCCTACGAGAATCAATTTGAATTTTATAGTGTTCATTACTTACTTTAATTTTATTACGGATCTCTTCAAGCAAATCATTAACATATATGATTAACCCATCTAATTATTGCAAAATGAACATTTAGCTGGGAAAAGAGACAAGGGTCGGGGAGGCTAAAACCTTTCAATTGCACTAGTGAACATTTGAAGCTCCTCAAGTGTGCCATAGACATCATAAATGTCATCCATAACCGATATTAATATGATAGTCCTTGTCATTATCTCTCTTGCTCTCGCATATTGTGGCTCCGAAAGGGCTTCAAGTACCCAAAAGTACAACTCTACTTGTCTGTCCCTAATAAACGGAAGTTTGGTAGCAAGTTCCATCCCCTTCCACCACCTGAAAGTACAAAGAAAATGCATACGCACGAGTTATCTCACGCTATGTGTGGTTCCACTTATAAAAATGAAAATGTTCCTCCTGCAAGATACCCACGTGAAAACCCACATCCTCTTTTCGAAATAACACATTTAGTTTCCAACTTGTACACCAAATCCATACACAGGTGTCTTTAAAAGTTGGCCATACTTTCACTGTCCAATAAAATCCGTAGTGTATGTGTTTGGTGTACAATTCAGCTTCCAATTATCTTCATATTATCTAATATTCCTCTATTAAAAAAAACTGGCTGCATTTGAAAAATTACAGATCCAAATTAGGTGAGGGGATTTACCCTACTTGCCAATATATCCTCATGAGCGTGCATGTGGAGGAGTAAATGGAGGCTTGAACTGATGTGTGATCTACAGGCCAGTAAATTTAACTCCTTTTCAAATGCTGCTAGGATTTTTGAACTGACAGAGTACCAACGTCCGTTTGACATCTTGGGACTTAATTTTAAGCCTTAGCAAGTAGATTAGCTATGTAAGCTCACTTGACAAGCATGCCCATGTTCCCATCCGACATGCGGGCAACGAGCGTCTATGGGTGAATGCTTACATATTATTTTAATAACTTACCTGTTGCTACTGGTCCATAAAAAAAAATTGCCTCTTCTTAAAAATTGAAAAGTCAAACCCCAGCGATTTTGAATTATGACATGTAGCAATTGAAAAAGTGCTGGATTTGGTTTTTCAATTTAATTCGAAAGAAGAAATAGGACTGGCACTGTCGGACAGAGGGAATGAAACGTTGAATTAAATTGGTACCTCGTGTACTCTGCGAGCTCCTTCTGGTGCAGGACTTGTAACAGATTGAAATCCAACTTTGCAAGCTCTAGCACAATCTCATTCCTCCTGTCATCTTCCTCAAGCCAATCAATAGAGCACCTTGCTTTCAACCTTTCAGTGCACCTATGTAATGGTATCTCAAGAGCAAACTTGACCTTTCGAGCTAGTGAACCATTTATATATGTCAATGATGCCTTAAGCCTTTCAGTGGTGAAGGCTAGAGCTTCATCAAGTATTACTTCTCCCTCAACACTAAGATATGCTGCATCATACAAGCTTAGCACGCCTCTTATATCATTGGCTATGTTCTCCTTGAATTTCTCTGAGTCGTCCATAAACCTTTTGAACACATCTGTTGGACAATACCATGAATGTTGTTACTATAAGAGTTTGGAGTAAATTAAAAAATTGATATCAATTATCATGGACCTCATACTTATACGATCAATAGGGTAACTAACCGGTTGATACATTGTATCCTTGCTGCCGTAGCAATCGAAAACGCAGGGCAACGTCGTGAAGATCAGAGATGTCATTGGAATCATTGGTAGTTGCTAACCAAATCCGCTCCATTGACATATTGATCTCTGTCTCAAAATGGTATGCTACTCCTGTTCTTTGTACCATGTCAATCAAGGTCATAGCTTCAATTCCGTCACTAGCATTCTGCAGCAGCTTCGTTACTTCTGTTTTCAGTTGATCAATCCTCTCTAATTTTGATGACGGTGGATCCTAAACAAGAATTGAAAGGCCAAAACAAAAATACCCTATTTTTAAATAAACAATCTAAAAATCACGTTATAACAGTAACCAACCTGTACTATAGTCTTGCAATGAATTTTCAAGATATGCACCAAAAAAATCAATTTTCAAGAGTGGAACATACAGTGGACTTTTTTGACAATTCAATGAAGTAATCACCCCAAATCGAAGGATGATATTTCGCATCTCGGCGAGCAATCTCCTGCTTAGAGGAAGGTAACTTATTAGCAGAGTTTGCAATTAGAACTGTACTGCCCATGACTAAGTTAAAAATGATAACAAGTTTGTGAACTATATTAGAGATATGGGCATATTATGGGCTGCAGGCCCTTGTAATTGAAATTTATAAGCATTTGCTGGACGACAACTTAACTCCCTGATTTCTTGTCAATTCTTTTCAATTAAAATACCACGTGTAACAGCATTTGTTGTAGTTGGATTTCTTGTTATATAGACAAGACATAACTCCCCGATAATTGTTTTCATTATTAAGGTACAACTCGTGTCAGTCACAATCTAAACTACTATGCATGAAAATTGTCAAAACAACTACCGCATGAAACCTACATATGGTGAAATTATCCAGTGGATCCGTTCTACGAGATTGCACGTATCTCCTATAAAGGATGTTTAACACGTATGTGTTAGAAAATGGATGTGCCTATCTACCAGACATCCCCTATAAAGGAATCCACTAGATAATTTCTCATACGTATTAAAGTTGTTCACTTATAAGGCAAGAGCATATAAATTGGTGATGAGTCACAATGATGGGTTTTTTTGAAGGCCATACTTGCTCCGTTGAAAAGATGAAAAATTATAATAAAATAAAAAAAGAAAATAATTTTAGATCTTAATTTTTTGTGGAGTGTAATTACTAAAACATGATATTTCTAGGAGTATCGTTGGGGTCAGGTCTTCCTCTCCCTCCCTAAAATAGTACTTGCACTAACCTGTGCTAGTGTGTGTACCATCGATTTTCAAGATTCGCGGCTCTCGTAAAGTGAATGTAAAAATTTGGTGGCACGCTGGTGTACATTCAATTACATCCTTCAAGGTGGTTTTCCTTCACTAACAAAAAAAAGCATGATACATGCCTGAGGCAGGAAGATTGATTTATGACATGCAAAGGACTTTTTTGACAATTCAATGAAGTAATCACCCCAAATCGAAGGATGATATTTCGCATCTCCGCGAACAATCTCCTGCTTATAGGAAGGTAACTTATTAGCAGAGTTTGCAATTAGAACTGTACTGCACATGACTAAGTTAAAAATGATTTTAAGTTTGTGAACTATGTTAGAGATATGGGCATATTATGAGCTGCAGGCCCTTGTAATGGAAATTTATAAGCATTTGTTGGACGACAACTACAGTTCTAATTGCCACTTGCTATCAATATCATTGCAATTGAAAATACCACGTGTAACAACATTTCTTGTTGTTGGATTTCTTGATATATAGACAAGACATAACTCCCTGATAATTGTGTTCATTATTAAGGTACAACTCGTGTCAGTCACAATCTAAACTACTATATATGAAAATTGTCAAAACAACTACCGCATGAAACCTACATATGGTGAAATTATCCAGTGGATCCATCTACGAGTAGATGGGCCCATTGGATGTTTAACACGTATGTGTTAGAAAATGAATGGACCTATCTACCAGACGTCCCGTAGAAAGGAATCCACTAGATAATTTCTCATACGTGTTAAAGTAATTCACTTATAAGGAAAGACCATATAAATTGGGTGATGAGAGTCACAATGATGGTTTTTTTTGAAGCCCATACTTGCTCACTTGAAAAGATGACAATATACGAATAAAATAAAAAAATAAAGTAATTTTTGTAACACCCGGAAAAATTGTTATATTTATTAAAACTCTATGTTATGAAGAGTTTCGTGGCCTAATGAGAGTATTGGTCATTTGGTGTGAATTAAAAATTTCATAGGAAAATCGCTTGAAAAAAATGGTATGTGATCGATCGGGCCAATTTCATAAACAAAGAATAAAACAGACACAATCGATCACCTGATAGATCGATCAATCCTAACTAATCAAGGAAGATTAAGTTTTGGACGTCCCTTGAGATATTGGATTAGGAAGGAATCCTAAGGGAAAGATAGCATAGTTGGAATAGGCATGAGATCTATATAAACACAAGAATTAGGGCTGACTTGTATTCTCTCGCACTACAAAGTTTGTGAACACCCCATCCTTATTTCTTTCTCCTTCTCCCTTCTTCTTCATTCAAGCCTTGTCATATTCAAAGGAGTGAAAGTCTTGTTGCATAGAGAAAAAGATGAGCTACATTTGGACGTGCAATTTTCGGACTAAAAAAGGAGTTAGGATGGTTTTTCCTACTAAACTGATTCTAAATTCTTTTCAAATCTATTCTATGATGAATTATTTGATCCTATCTCAGTTGTTGAAAGATTCTATATTGATTATGAGTATGAGTATGATTATTGATATTCATTGAGTGGCATATCTTCTAATGCTTGCATGATAATTTTAGACTGGAACATCATACATCACTTGATCATTTGGATGTCAAAAGCTCTATTTTGATTCTGTAAAAGTCTGGTTTAGTTGTACCATATAACTATAGGTTGTGATTCTTGTCTTTACTTTACAAAGGGGAGTATCTTAAATTGGTTTATGTAACAAAAGGTGCATAAAAGCATGTGATAACTAAATTCCAGAACATATATGGATATATAATAATCCTATGAGGGGAGTAATTAAGGTTGATAAGATCCTATTTTCATGATTAAGGGTTAACAACACGTAAGTAGTATGTATGATTAAGACTTAGGGGTCTCGACCAAGACTGCTTCCTGTGCCGACGACCTGCAGTATAAAAATCATAACTAATTGCAGAAAAATAAACCGTCAGTGGACTACTACTATAAGACTAGTGGGTCTAAAAGATTAATATTATGGATAAGTCATTATAACCTAGAGTTTTATTGTACTAAAAATCTAATTACAGCTTAACGTTGGTTTGAGTTCCAGTTGGAGATCAAACCATTCCAATCATTCTTTCATCTTGAATTTAATCTCATAAATAATAGAACCTAATTCTAGAGATGTTCCTATCTAAGGCTAGTCATGAAGCATGTTGTTTGAATTATAAGCGAAATCTATTATTACTCTTTTGGCGAGTTACTGTTGATCAAGACGTTGGACACTCAGCTGTGTTCTTGCGAGAAATCCTATTCTATTGAGATATTGATGATTTAATTGTACTCCAGAGAGTGAGTCTATTCCGGTGAAAGATACCTTAAAACCTCATAATGTTGCGACCTCTTATTTCTTGTGTTATTGCTCAGTATAATTGTTTCTCCACTAAGAGATTTTACTAGAATCTCTTCGAGGTGGATTAATAGTATGCTCAGAGAGCCATTGCTGGGGCTTGTGAGATCCCCGATTATTTATGCCCGAAGGGATGCGATATACGTACGTTTAAACTGTTGACATTACGGAAGGTCCTCGGTCTCTATCCATCATGTCCGTAAGCATTGGTGGGGCCAGCATCCTAGACGCATGGCCGGGTTCTAAAAGGAGAACCTCTAGGGTGTTTCTGATATCATTTAGCCGCTTGCGAGTGATAAGTTCAGTGAGCAGAAATTGTAATTCCTTGCACTATAGATGTCTGGAGCCATTGGTAGAATTATTATTCTCTCCTTACACATGCGATGGTTCAAAGTCTTATTGATGTTTTTCCCTATGCTTGAGAGTTGGGATTATTGTTGACTGACCTTTCTGTTCAAGTGATGTAAACCTTGTGATCAGTCCTACAGATATTATATATATTTCTGTTTCTATTGAGTAAACCTTTCTTCACGCTACTTATTGTGTCATCAGTGGGTTTTTATATCCTACTGAGTATTTATAATACTCATGCATCATCTGATGTAGGTGTGATAGAGCATTGATTCAGGACGATTGCAGGACAGAAAGGTGACGCAGAAGCTCGAAGATGATTAGAGAATTTTCAATTATTTGCTTAGTTTGATAAACTTGATGATATTGATGGCTGTTGTGTGCCATAGATTTGATCATTTCTTTTGATTAACAATTTATGTTTTGGCTGTAATAAAAACTAACTAGGATTCATTTCATACATTTGCAATGTTTTATTTTGAGATTAGATGATGAGTTCCTATGTTCGTGAAGAAATTCCTGGTAATATCGATTACACATCCTTTTGAGATGATGTAATTGATCGGTCGGTTCGACTATCTGAGTCGCGTCCTAGAGTTCCACCTCACCAAAGATGGTATTTATGAAGACTTCCGCACTCTGATCGAGGTCGGGGTGTCACACCCAAATTTCCATACCTCAATTAGAGCACGGAAGCAACCAATCAAATATGGTCAGGAGGTCAGAAACTCAAGTGGTGACCGAATACTCGATCGATCTCAACCCAATTATCAAATAGGAATGTACATGATCAATATGATAGAACAATATCTAAGTATCCAATCTTAACATAACATTACCAAAAAAACTACTTAGTCTATTACAGCAATCAAATAATCCATGAACCGAATTTCAGGTTCCTGGCACAAATGTCAACCAGTCTAATAAAAGCAATCATAAATAAAATTTAAAAGAATCTTCTACTCCAAGCTTCAGTAGTCCATAGCAACTCTAGCAACTTATACCTACTCAACCTCACTCCTTTTTTATTCCTGCATCAGAGGATGTGTGAGTATTCCGAAGGAAATACCCAGTAGGATGCCAAAATCCCCACAGATAAAAGGAATGAAAATTTACAGACGTCGCGTTCTAGTGAAGAATTTCAAAGTTCAACAGAATCAGGAATTAGAAATACAGCGTTTATCTTACCTGAATATCGACCAAACTCAAAGACATCAACAGTTCATGGTAATAATCATCAAAGACACAGGACGTTCATCGCACAAGGAGAAAATAGCAATATGTTCAAACTCCAAACATCAATTGCGTAAGGAAACGTCAACTTCGGCTCTCAGATCAGTCCACTTCCCCCATGGACTTCTATACCAGAACATCCTAGAGGTTCTTCACAGGAACCCGGCGATGCGTCTAGGGATTTTGGCCCCATCGGTGCTTACAGGCACAATGGGTAGAGAGTGCAGACCTTCCGTAATATCATACAATCTAATAATATATATGTGCCTTCATCGGCTGAACTATAGAGGTTCATAATAAATCGGAGATCACTATGGATTTAGCTATGGCTAGTGAGTATAATATGATTTCCACCTCGGAGAGTTTCCATCAATAACCCTTAGTGGAAGAAACAGTTTTGAGGGAACTGAATATCAATTTACAATGACAGAGGTTGTATCAAAATCACTCGAGATTCTCATCTTTCACGGGACTCCATAGGAGTACCAATGAGATTTTAATATCTCAATCAGTAATTCACTCGTTATAGGAATGATAATAGAATTTCCCAATCAATGGAGTAATCATGAAGACAGTTTCTTCTCGATCCTCAATCAACTCGTATGGAATATAACTGTAGATTTAATTTATCCAATATATTCTATGTGCATAGCCCTAGATAGAAATTCCCAACACTGACTGTAGACTTCTGATCTATACATGAAATATACATTTTATTATCTCCTAAACTTATGTTTCTGTTAGTGTTTGATTAGAATAACAATTATAATATAGTTTTTGGTTTTTGTTGGAAACAAGAGTCATACACATAAATGAGGTGAAAAGTAACTCAAATAGTAAAATCATCATAACTTTGTGTACAAATATCGGATTAGACTGATTTAACTTCATGTTAAAGTCAAGAAGTCAGCTTTCCAACGCCACCAACTACGTGCAATTCGGAGTTCGGAACAGAAAGTTATAGCCATTTGAAATTCATGAACATTAACCATGATCGATCGGCTATCAATGCGATCGATCGCCAGAGCCGCAAAAGCAGTGTATTGAAGGAACCGATCGATCGGACCTCAAAACGATCGATCGTATCTACTAGAATTTTTGATCTGCACAAGACAGTAACTACGATCGATCAGTATTATACGGCATCGATCGCTAAAGCGATCAATCGGATGGCAAACGATCGGCAATACGGAGCGATCGATCGCCGTATACAGAAAATCGAAATAAGACCTATTTCGACTCAGATTTGGAAGGGGACTTCGTGGTTTCTCTTCAAACTTATAAATAGGCCTTATGGGAGAATGTTTTGGGCACCAGAGAATAGACTTTTGAGCTTTATTGGAGGCTAGAGAGGAGCAAGAGAAGGAGTCTTTTGGAGCAAAGAAGAAGAAGGATTCATGACAATGGATCTACATAAATAGGCTTGTCTTTTCTTTCTTTCTATGTGTAACTAAACTTTTATTCAAGGCTTGATGAAGCCCTAGATTTGTATTACTACTCTTGATAGTTTAATTTTATATAGTTGATTATGATTTATGCTTAATGCGATTTCATGAGTATTCTTTTGAGTGCTTGATCATAGAATTGATTGATTATGAATTGAATTAAATATTGTGATTGATTTTATGCCCGATCAAGGATAAGATTAATTGCATTATAATAGAGTTGTGATTGATTCTATGCCCGATCAGGGATAGGATTGATTACACAATAGTGGATGAATTTTCATCTCCGATCAAGAACGTTAGTGAATTCATTAGTAATTCGTGTGTTCGATCAAGAACACGAATTACCATATCATGTCAATGTATGCTTAATAATAATTGAGAGTAGTAATTACATGTCTAGTGGTGGATTCATTGCCTTGATATTTCTCCATATTGATTAAATCTTAGTTAGATTAGCTAAAGTTCATTGCTTTCTTTAGAATTAATTAAATTACATCTTTTTCTTCTCTTGAGTTTGGTAAAGTATTCACCGTCTCTAAGGTACGACAACCCTTTAATACTTACTGTAATACAATTGCCTTGTGCACTTGCAAGGGTTTTATATTTAAACGATCAACTTCACTGGTTATCAAGCAACCAGATAATTGGGGTCCGAGAATACAAACCCCACTTGGATTTCTTCGACTAAATCCTTAGATAGAAACTGCAACGTGCAAGACACTGATTCAGTTCAGAATGACTCGACCACGGTCAACTTTTTAATGAATTGTTCTTACTGTAATAACCATTACCTCACTCTTTCCATCTTCATTAAATTTGATCTTAACCATTATACTCATATAACCACGTTGTACTAAGTAATAGTGTGAAAAATCTTATTTCTGTGTTCTGTTATTTGCATTACGGCCCATTTCCGATGCTTGCTACGATTTTTACAGTTCTACTTAGGTTCTGATATTTTTACAGTAGATTGCCCAATGAATCTATTTTCTAACCCAATAAACGGAATATTTTTCTAAATTTTTTATAATTAGTTACAATATTTTCATTACCACTCGTCGGCGCAGGAACAGTTCTGGCCGAGAGAGAATATCTTACTTTTATGTGTTCTAATCATATTAAATATATTATATGATATCTAATTGGTGATATTAATTATCATTACCCATTCCCCAAGGAGTATTACAGACCATTAAGGCTTTAGTAATAAGTAATATTTCTCATACTATGATACCTTTAACTTATAACAAACTATTTGTTTATTAGCATCATATTAATATCACTTTTTACCCAAACAGGACATCCAATCCCGGATACAAACTGAAGGCTAATCCTTTGATAGAATCATAAAGGAATCAACTTTCTTGTGGATCAAGAGTCTTGACATAAGATGGATCATTGAACATGAATATTGATGATGACACACAACTAGATGTACATACTTACCATTAATAAAATATACTCCCTCCGTTCCAAATTACTATGTACATTTAGAAATATTATTATTCTAAAATATTGTGTGCATTTTGCTAAACTACGTGACTTCCTCTTTCCAAAATTGGAGGAGACTTCGAAGGATTTACCAAAATTTTATTCATGAAAGATCATGCGAGTTGGATGGGATATGAGGAAGAAAAAATCACGTGAATTTCTTGTGGGTTTCATGGTCCAATAAAAATAGGAATTTTCTTAAATGTACATAGTATTTTGGAACGGAGGGAGTACATATTTTAGATCTCCTAGAATAACCCAACAAGGAGACAACAAATCTGGGACATCACTTACCAAAGAATGAACTACACGTTCTTGACCGGACACGAAAAGTTCATCCACTATAAATTAATACAATTAATTCTATCCTTGGCTAGGCATATAATCAATCATAATCCTGTTATTAGCTAGACACATGAAATGTCAAGATCAAATTCCATTAATCATTCATTAAGTCTCGATCAAAGCACTTAAGAGGAACAACAATAAAATTGCATTAAGCATAGAAAATCATTATCAACTTTCATTAAATTAAGCAACTAAGAGTAGCAAATACAAATCTAGGGTTTCATCTAGCCTTCATAAAGAGTTTAGCTAGACATAGAAATAAGGAAAGAAATAGCCTGATTCGTCGGATTCATCGAAATACTATTCACCAAAAATACTGTTCACGGATTACTGTTCACAGGAACACTATAGCACTGTTCATCGTCTCTCCCAAAACCCTGTGGTTACTGTAGCACTGTAGCAGTTTGCGTTTCCATCCAAAATCACGTCTTTCTCCTCCCATTTCTTTTCTTTGGGTTAAAACCTGTCGCAGCAACCTCATCCGTTGGATCTCATCTGGACTTCTTTGACGTGGTTTACTTCGGCGATTTGCATTTGGACTCTCAAAAGCTGCATATATAAAATTAAATATAACTTAGACGCATCATAAAATGTAAATCCAATTAATGCATCTAAATTAATCAATTAAATGTATTTATTTATTAAACTCCTAATTACTCACCTAACATAAATAACCATTAATAATCCTTACTTTCAACCAAAATTACAATTAACATATAGGTAGAAATGTATATAAAAACGTGTATATTTTGTAGATATCACCTGCTCAATGCATCTGCTACTACATTGGTTTTTCCTGGATGATAGTTAATAGAGAAATCATAGTCCTTCAAATACTCCAACCATCGTCTCTGTCTCATGTTCAAGTCCTTTTGGGAGAATATATACTTCAAACTTTTATGATCTGTAAAAACTTCAAATGTCTCTCCATACAGATAATGTCTCCATATCAATGCAAACACTACCGCTGCTAGCTCCAAATCATGAGTCGTATAGTTCTGTTCATGAACCTTCAACTATCTCGATGCATACGCCACAACATGTCCATTCTGCAAGAGCATGCAACCTAATCCGCACTTTGATGCATCACTGTCAATGATGGACCCACCAGATCCTAATGGTAGTTTCAGAATCGGTGTCGAAGTCAATCTTCTCTTCAACTCCTGGAAACTTTTTTCACAAGCATCATCCCAATTGAACTTTACTCCCTTCCGAGTCAGTTTGGTCATTGGCAAAGCCAAACTAGAAAATCCTTCAATGAAACTCCGATAATTTCTTGCCAATGCCAAGAAACTCCTTATTTCTGTTACATTCTTAGGTTGTTCCCAACGTTGGACTGCTTCTACCTTTATCGGATCTATGGACAATCCATCTTTGGAAATAGTATGACCAAGAAAATTTACTCTGTCTAACCAAAACTCACACTTGCTAAACTTTGCATACAACTGGTTGTCCTTCAAAATCTGCAATACCTGCACCAAGTGCCTTCTGTGCTCCTCCTGACTTGCTGAATACACCGGAATATCATCCACGAACACGATCACGAACTGATCCAATAATTAAAAAAAATCATGTTCATCATATCCATAAAAGCTGTTGGTGCATTTGTTAAACCGAATGGCATGACCAAGAATTCATAATGTCCATATATGGTTCTAAATGCTGTCTTGGATACATCCTCCTCTTTAATCCTTAGTTGATGGTATCCTGATCTCAAATCAATCCTTGATAAAACCCTTGCTGACTGTGACTAGTCAAATAAATCATCGATCCTGGGTAACTGATACTTGTTCATTATCGTCACTTGATTCAACATCCAATAATCAATACATAGTCTCATCGATCCATCCTTCTTTTTCACAAATAAAACTGGCGCTCCTCATGGAGAAATGCTAGGCCGAATGAGACTTTTATACAACAACTCCTGCAATTGATCCTTCAATTCTTTCAATTCGGCAGGTGCCATCCGATATGGTGCTTTCGATATCGGTGCAGGTCCCAGCATCAGATCTATAGTAAACTCGATATCTCTCTTTGGTGGCAAACCAGGCAACTCATCCGGAAAGACATCTGGGAAATCACTTACTACCTCAATTTTTATTACAGTCACTAAATAGGCTCTACCACCCTTAGCTACCAATTTCTGAGCTTTAATCGCATAAATTAAATGGTTCTCTTTCTTAGCTCGAATTATTTGGGATACCAACTCTTTCTCTTCTAGCAATTCTAAAGTAAACTCTTTTCTTACTAAAGTTTACATTACCATTGAACTTAGCTAGCCAATCCATCCCTAAAATCACATCAAAGTCATACATATCAAGCAGAACAAGATTAACATTCAAACTCTATCTCCTATCACCACAGGAGAATCCTCAAGGTACTCGGTTGCTACTACTGAGTCTTCAACAGGAGTAGAAATAAGGTCACAACTCAGTCTAGATAGTTTCCTCTCTAGACTCAAAGCAAACACAACAGATACAAAAGATCGCGAATATTCAAGGTCAATCAAAACTCTAGCAAGTCTATCAAGGACAAGTAGTGTAACACCCGAAAAATTTGTGTGCTTACTAAAATTGATTGATCTAAAAATATTAAATTTTGATACTTGTTTTGCTATGTTTTACACTTTGGAGTTAAAGTATGTGAAGAGAGCTTTCCAACGCCACCAACGGTGCGCAAATCGGAGTTCAGAGCATAAAGTTATATTAGTTTGAATTTTGGTATGCAGTCGGGGTATGCGATTGATCGCCGGGATATGCGATTGATTTAGCGGGGTACGTGATTAATCATCGGGGTACGCGATAGATCCCAACGGTGGATTGAATACGAAAATTGCATTTTGAGTGGATTTTTTTGAAAAAAAGATACAAAATCCTAACCAAACTTGGAGATTAAGTTCATGAGGAGATTTTGGAGGATTTTAGAAGATTCCTATTAGAGGAAAGAGTACATGATAAGGAAGGATTTGGATAAGAGGTGGAAACTCTAAACTCTATATAAACCCATGAGAGGGGAGGGCTTGTGCGATTCATATCAAACCCTAGCTCTACAAATCTTGTGCTTTTCTCCTTTCCACGCTCACCCTTCTCTCAAGCCTCTTCTTGGTGTGAATCTTCATCCAAAGCTTGGAGTGGAGGCATCGCTACGAAGTGAAGAAGGCGAACGACGCGTAAAGGACGAGACTTTTGTGAAACGAAAAGTAGGATGATTTTACCACTATTCTTTATGATTTATTTCAATCATATGAATGTTTATGATTAAAGTTCTGATGTCAAATATGTGACCTTGTTTGGGAATAAATATGTGTGGTATTTCTATTCATGAGTTGATTATGATCATGTTCTTATATGTGAATATGTAGGGGTCAATTGATATATGATATGTAACATGATAAAAGGGTATACTTTGGTAATTCTAAACAATCTTAGGGTCTGTAATTGATCTAGGAGGGGAGTAATCATGTATGTTAATGATATATTATCACCTTTAATGTGTTATTAAGTGAGATAATCGAGTTTAATTATGAATCTTAATCTCGGCCAGAACTGTTTCTGCGCTAACAGTCTGTAGTAAATAATTCATAACTAATTCAAATAAAATCGAAAAAATATTCCGTCTATTGGATTAGAAACTAGACTCAAAGGACTATATACAGTAAAAATTTCAAAGAGTAATTCAATTTGTGCTGAAGCTGGGAAGAGCCGGAAGTCAACTGATATGTAAAAATAGAATACTGAAATTAGGGTAAAAGTTGGAGAAACTTTAGCAAAACATTACCCTATGCTAGAATAAGTATACTATGAAAGTAATATGTGTTATGCAAGATCTTCCAGAAAGAATTACAGCATAATGGACTAAGTATAATACTTAAATATCATGGGCTGATGATGGGTAGTTTGGTGTTCAACAAGTCCTATGCGTTTCACTGTTGATATTGACTAGATTATGTTTTCAATTGGGAGCTGAACCATCATTCCCTTTGACTAAAGTCTTAAACCTTGAAGTTTGGATCAATGTTTCTATGACCGAGTTGAGTATTGGAATAGTTCCACCTATGTTAAAGCAATGTGTGACACTTCTGTTGTTGTTGACACTTTATTTTGATGCTTCTATGGTTAGTTGTGTGACGATAGAGATTGAGTAATCTCATTGGTACTCTTTTAGTGAGTCAGACTTTTGAAAGAGTATTGAAATCTTTGTTATACTTCTTTCGTGAGCTAGTTATCAGAATGAATATGTTCTTCATAGAGGATACCTTTCCTTCGAGTAAGTAGTTACATCAGAGATTCGTTATAAGAACTTTGTGAGATTTTGCCCAAGAGAGGTAAATTAGTTTTCCAGGATGAGAGATGGGTAGTCTCAATAATACCTGAGTGAAGACATTCGTAGTATGTTGGTAAAAGCCATAATAGACTCCGTCCAGTTGAGAGTTGTAGAATACTCAAAAGCACTTGGATTAGGAGAGACTCTGTCCAGTTGAGAGTTGTAGAATACTCAAAAGCACTTGGATTAAAAGAACTCAGCCAGGGTGAGAGCTAATGATACTCAATAGCCCCTGTGTTAAGAGAAACTCAGCCAGGGTGAGAGCTAATGATACTTAATAGCCCCTGTGTTAAGAAAAACTCAGTCAGGGTGAGAGTTAATGATACTTAATAGCCCCTGTGTTAAAGGAAACTCAGCCAGGGTGAGAGTTAATGATACTCAACCGCCCCTGCATTAAGGGAGATTCAGCTAGGGTGAGAGTTAATAATACTTAAAAGCCCTTAAGTTAAGAAATTCAGCTAGGGAGAGAGTTAATAATACTCAAAAGCCCCTGAGTTAAGAGACCCTGCCAGGATGAGAGTTAATAAGACTCAAAAGTCCCTGTGTTAAGAGAGTATATCTTTAGACCCTTGTTAGGTTCCTGCCCAAAGAGAGGCATTCCATAAGTACTGATAGAGCCAGTATTCTAGACATGACAGAGGGTTCCAAGGAGATAACCTCTAGGATAGTCTGGGAAGAAACCACGTGGAAGTGGTGATATATGAGAGTGAGAGTTGTAGCTCCATATGCTTGTGATAGTTGAAGTCTCTGTGTGAATGATATTTTTCTTATGCACTCTCAATGTTTGGATCATTGATTAATTATATTCTCTCCATATATTGTAGTTGTTTTGGAGTCTTAGTGACTGATGATGATTTCTGGTAATGCAATTCCTTATATTGGATATCGATATTGCTGATTTGTTAGTTGTTGTTGAAATCTTATGCATTGTTATATATTGTATCTTTTGTGTTTGTGTGGGTTTTGCATCCTACTGGGTATTTCTTCGGAATACTCATGCATCCTATGATGCAGGCTTGGATAAAGATTAGATTTGGAGAACGTTATAGCAGAAGGAAAAGCTCAAGGATTGTAGTCAGAAAGTTACGAAGTTTATGTTGCTTTTGAAATAAATAGCTGTGATTGGCCTGTGTGCCAAGAAGTTTTGGTGATTTTGTTAAGAGATTTTAATGACTTTTATTTTGGGATAATTTGATATCGAGAATTTTTATTTCATATGGTTTAATGATGTTGATTCATATGACTGAGTGGTTTCAATTACACATCCTTTTGAGATGTTGTGGTTGACTGGTGAATGGGTATTCAGTTGCGTTCCTGAAATTCTGCTTCAAGAATTTCTCGCTTTAAGGTCGACTTCCGAACTCCGTCGAGGCTTGAAATTTCGGGGCGTGACAAGTAGAGTACCTTCGATCACTTCGTTCGAAGCTTGCGCATTCACTGAAGTCAAAGCAAAAACTCACGCTTGAGCCTTCTTGCTCAACTCCCCTCCTGTCTTCGTGTCACGATCTGGACAATATGGTGAGATATGTCTAAGTTCGTTACAAGTATAGCACCTCCTTGTGTCTTGAGGACACGGCATCAATTTCCAGATTCTTGACCGTTGTCCCACTGCGGCTGATGATTTGGCACCACCGTTTAATTTTGTCCGTTGGCTCGGTTCATCTGCTTCTGCTGTTTTGCAGGTCGATTATTGAAATGACCATCATTCCCAAACTGCTTAAAACCTAAGTGCTTGAAATTCCCTTTGTTGTCCTGGCTTTTAACCAAGCCGTTCTTCCTCTCTTGAGTACTTTTGAAGTCATCTTCAAGAATTGAAGCCAACTCCATCGCTTTTGCCACAGTCGTAGGTAGAGAAACCAATACCTTCGCCCTTAGCCCATCAACGAACTGTCTTGCCTTTACTAGATCATTTGGACAAGCATCAGTTGCAAACCGCTGCAACTGCTCAAACTTCGTCTCGTACTGCAGAACTGAGATCGAACCTTGAACAAGCTCCAAGAACTCCTCCTTCCGACGCCAAATGTGAGGTGGGAAATACTTTTTGTTAAAGACTTCCTTGAACTCCTTCCAAGAAATATAATGCCCAACCACGAAGTTGTTCCTCTCAGCAGACTCCCACCAAAAGACTGCTTCTCCTACGAACAGGAATGTCGCGAAGATTAACTGTTCAGCTACATGCACCTTTATCTCCTTAAATAGACGTTCGAATTCCACGATCCAACGCTAAGCCTTTTTCGGGTTTTCTTCTCCCAAAAAAGCTGGGCCTACTCTTTTAAACCGCTCGAGCGTCGGTGCCTTCACCTTACTAGTGTAGCCACTTCCGCCATTCTGTAATTCCTCCGCTAACTGCCTAACCATGTCCGCATTTTCTGACTTGCAGCTTCCTCATGTGAGGGGTTAGGAGCAGCATTCAATCGATGACCACGAGCTCCATAGTTCACCATCTTCTCTTATCTACAGTCAAGGAAAGTAGATGAATTAGAATTTTACATAATGCTCTATTTTAATTCATCTCTTAAGCCGTTGACTCCTACATGACACACTCGCACGCAAACACACAAGAGCACCACAAACAAACAAAATCCAAACATTCAATCCAAATTTTATTCCATTCAAATGACTACTACGCCTAATTCCATGGCGTATAGAATCTACTAAATCTAAGGTTTCCTAACAAATCTTCAAAGGTACTAATCTTCAGAGATATTCATTTAGTATTTCCAAGGCTGTCTGAGTTGGAACCAAAGCTAACTCTGAATGCCACATAATTTTCCTTCCGGTCATATGCAGCCACATGTAACCCATAGTTTTAAACTGATTATACAGGGTATGAGAAAGCGCCACATTCATCTCAGCCCGTACATAAACAAGATGCTCTCTCACCATTCGCTCTTCTAGGAGGACATGCACAGGTGAAGATTCATCTCCAAACTCCACTCGCATTTCAGTCCACAAAGGTTGCACGACTTCTACTAGTTCTTGTTCATCTTCTATATCTATCAAGTATGGGTCAGACTCGGTTACCAAGCCTATATTCCCTTGTTTCCAGCCAGCTAACCACTGCTTAGCCACTTCCTGCTTTTCCTTTTCATAAACTCTTCCACTCCTTATTTTAGCCATTAAACTTAGATCAAAACATTATTAGTATAATCTATAGGATAAGCTTCACTATTTCTTCTATGTCTTCCTGATCTCTAATAGAGCACCAAAGTGGTAATGTTATCAAGATTATCCTACACTGAATAATTGTTCTAGTCATCCTAAGCTCTGATACTAAGCTGTCACACCCCAAATTTCCAAACCTCGATTAGAGCACGGAAGCAACCAATCAAATACAGTCAGGAGGTCAAAAACTCGGGGAGTGACCGAATACTCGATCGATCTCAACCCAATTACCAAATAGGAATGTGTTAGGGCAAAACTTGGGAGTGTGATTTTGTCTCTTAATGTATGTCAATTTAATGTACAAAAATGTATGGGGGATGTGAGAGAAAAATGGGGTATAAGTACAAATTGAGGTACATGTACAAATTGGGCCATGTGAAGAGATTTAGAGGAGACAATCTCAAGATGAAGCCAACACAAAGTGGAGCTTGAAGAGGAAGCCACCACAAGATGAAGTCACCAAGGTGAGGAAGGCACTCTAAGGTGAAGTTCAAGGCATCTCAAGGAAAATGAAGATTGCAAAAGCCCAAGAGAATGTGGGAGTACACCACAAAACCCATGAAGAATCTCTTAGGCTTATACAAAACACTTTAGACTAGAGCCCACATGACATAGCTATGAGATCACACAAGTTGGGCTCATGTCACTCCAAAAGGAGCTCACAAGTCAAAAAGGAATTGATCCCTAGCTCTATCTCCTAGAAGCCCATAAAGCCCACAATTGTCCCAACCAACCAAGCCCAACTTCCTTTGGGCTAAGATACATTGGTAATTACCCACATCCTTAGGTAAGGGCCCAATCCTAGGAATGGCATTTTTGGTTAATAACCAAAATCCTAGGATTGAGATTGGATAATCCTAGAATGACAAAATCTTAGGATTGAGGTAGGATAAATCCTAGAATTGCCAAAATCCTAAGAATGGCAATTAGGAAATACTACAATCTTAGGAATGGCATTTGGTAAAATCCAAAACATCTAAGATTGAGCAATCATGGGAAAAGCCAATACTTATAGGGAAAGGATATTCTTGACCTTGGTCCTTCAATGAAATTACCCAACCCAAGGTTAAGATCCCTAAGAAGAGAAGGTCCTTGTTGGTCACATCCAACTCTCTTAAGGACCAAGGGCTTTTAGTAAAATCCAAATCTCTTGAGAGATGACAATCTAGGAAAGGGCATTGTAGGAAAATCCTAATGCCATAGGATAACCCAATCCTAGAGCCTTGTTGCCTATAAAGAGGGACCTCTCCTCTCCCTTCAAGGCATGGATTCCACTTAGTCCCTCAAATCCTGCTTCAAGGAACGAGGGAGCATATATCTCTATAGTCTAGAGTATATGTTGGTAAATCCATCGATGGAATCCACTTAATCCTTTGGCCTTAAGCTTGCTTATTTTCTTTCTAAAGCTTAAGCACCCACTGGAGCGTATAACTCTATACTCCTAGAGCTATACGCGTGGTGCCTTCAAGGATGGATACTTAGTCTCTTGCGAAGTCAAGTAACAAGAGAGCATATTCTCTATCCTTAGAGATATGTGTGTGTATCCTTGAATGGCAATACCACTATTCTCTTGACTGTCATTATACATCAAGAGAGGCATAGAATCCTCCTTGAGGAAACTGTGTTAGTGATTCCATCTTTGGCCATAGGTTTAAACTACTAGGACCCATCCTATAAAAAACCTATCTCTAGTCCATATAGCCTCACCAACTTCGGAGCATCATTCGAATATCCAAGGGTGGACATAGAGCGGCCATTAGCTTGACACTGAGTTCAAGCTTCGGGTAGGATTTCCTACATCCTCCCGACAAGAGTACGTACTCTAACTTATCCTCTTAATTAGAGTAATACTCTAATCATCTCTCTGTGCTTGATTGAGTGTAGTAAACCGTAGGGTTTAGACACACGTGTGAGAGAAACGGGTTCTTACAACCCATAGTGAGTGGGAGTGCACTCACTGAGCTTGGTTTGGTGTTAGCCTCTGTGTAAAATCCTTGGTCAGGACATACCATTAAGTCCTTGGTTTGTGGTTAGCCTCTGCGTAAAACCCTTGGTCGGGACATACCATTAAGTCTTTGGTTTGGGGTTAGCCTCTGAGTAAAACTCTTGGTTTGAGATTAACCATGAAAATCTCTGGTTAGAGGTGAGCCAAGAAAACCTTTGTAAGAAGTTGTAGGTGAACTAAAAACCCTCACTTAGTGGAAAGTCGGAGGCCCTTGGATTAGGTGCTCCGAGAGTGGACGTACCCGTTGAAGCGATTTGCTTGGCGGCAAACCACTATAAATTCTGTGTGTTTGATTGTGTTATTATTTGCCTTATTTACACACTTACACACACACACACACAAAGTTTCTGTCTCACACTCTGTGCTTATAAAATCAATGTCATTGTTGTTCATCAGGGTTTAAATTGTATGATAGACTTGCCTAAAATTTTAAGTAGTTGTTCTATTGACCCCCCCTCTAGGACCTAAGAGCACTTTCATAATGTACATGATCAATATAATAGAACAATATCCAAGTATCCAATCTTAACATAACATTACCAAAAAAACTACTTAGACTATTACAACAATCAAATAATTTATAAACCAAATTTCAGGTTCTTGGCACATAGGCCAACCATAGCAGCTCCAGCAACTTATACCTGCTCAGCTTTAGTCCCTTTTTATTCCTACATTAGATGATGCATAAGTATTCCGAAGAAAATACCCAGTAGGATGCCAAAAACCCCATAGATAAAAGGAATGAAAATGTACAGACATCACATTCTAGTGAAGAATTTCAAAGTTCAACAGAATCAAGAATTGAAAATACAACGTTTACCTTACCTGAATATCGACCATACTCAAAGACATCAACAGTTCATGGTATGGATATAATAATCTTTCAAGACTTCGAACGTTCATCGCGCAAGGAGAAAATAACAATATGTTCAGACTCCAAACATCAATTGCGTAAGAAGACATCAACTTCTGCTCTCATATCAGTCCACTTCCCCTATGGACTTCTATACCAAAACATCCTAGAGGTTCTTCAGAGGAATCCGGCCATGTGTCTAAGGATGCTGGCCCCATCGGTGCTTACGAGCACCATGGGCAGAGACTACAGACCTTTCGTAATATCATATAGTCTAATAACGTACGTGTACCTTCATCGACTGAACTACAAAGGTTCAGAATAAATTGGAGATCACTATGGATCTGGCTATGGCTAGTCAGCATACTATGATTTCCACCTCGGAGAGTTTCCATCAATAACCCTTAGTGGAAGAAAACAGTTTTCAGGGAACTAAATATCAATTTTACAACAACAGAGGTTGTATCAAAATCACTCAAGATTCTCATCTTTCACGAAATGAGTCTCAAAGGAGTACTAATGAGATTTTAATATCTCAATCAATAATCCACTCGTTATAGGAATGATGAATGGAATTTCTCAATCAACGGTGGACTCACTGATCGTTTAAAATTAAACCCTTGCAAGTGCACAAGGCAATTGTACTACGGTGAGTATTAAAGGGTTGTCGAACCTCAGGGACGGATTAATCTTTTACCAAATTCAAGAGAAGAAAGTTGCAGTTTTTGTTTAATCTAAATAAAGCTATGAACTTTAACTACTAAGCTGAGTTTTAATCAATTGGAGAAGACCAAGGCTTCGAATCCACCACAATAACTAGTGTATCGTCTCTCTCTCTCTTTTAAATAAAGATTTTCGATTGGCTGGTGTATTTCTCTCAGACATACACCTGTTAATTCAAATTATAGTGCTCTCCTCTCGGACGTAACACATAAATCAATTAAGCATATAGAATTGTGATCTATCTCTCTCAAGCATAAATAAATGAAACTTTATTAACATATGACAAATCAGAACACTCACATTCCTCTCAGACAAGCAAGTAATCTTTCAGATTGAAATTCATAAAATCCACTCTTGTCTCTCTCAAGCACAAAGAATAACCTCAATGAATTAACTTTAATTGCAAAACAAAGGTTCATACACCAACTAGAGTAAAAATAATATGAGAGAAAAGAAACTACACAACCATATTATTGGGCTTCATCTACGCCTTGGATAGGAGTTTAGCCAAGCATGGGAAGAGAATCCATCATCTTCATCTTCATCATCTTCTTCTTCCTTTGCTCTAGCTTCCAAGGTCTCAAATTGCTCTCTAGGTTGAATATGTGGTGCCCAAAACGTTCTCCCATAAGGCCTATTTATAATAGTGAAGAGAAACCACGGAGTCCCCTTCCAAATCCAAGTCGAAATAGGTCTTAATTCCAGTTTGCCGCATACGGCGATCGATCGTACGTATTGGCGATCGTTCGTTATCCGATCGATCGCAATTCCTTCGTTATTTTCCTCCGATCGATCGCTTTGCCGATCGACGCCGTATGATACCGATTGATCGTAGTTACTGTCTTGCACGATTGAAAAATTCCAGTAGATACGATCGATCATTTTTATGCCGATCGATCGTGTCCTTCAATACAGTGCTTTTGCGGCTCTGGCGATCGATCGCAGTGATTTCTGATCGATCGTAGTTACTATTCATAAACTTCAAATGGCTATAACTTTCTGTCCCGAACTTTGAATTGCACGTGGTTGGTGGCGTTGGAAAGCTGATTTCTTGAACTTTAACATGAGACTTGAATCAGTCCAATCCGATATTTGTAGTCGAAGTTATGATAATTTAACCATTCGAGTTACTTTTCTCTTCATTTCTGTGTATTACTCTTGTTTCCTATAAAAACCAAAAACTATATTAAAGTAGTAGTTATTCTAATCAAACACTAGCATAATCATAAGCTTAGGAGATAATAAAATGCATATTTCATGTGTAGATCACACCCCCAAACCTAGATTTTGCTAGTCCCTAGCAAAATAAAACAAAATAAAATCAAACAATCAACTAAAGGAACTTATGCATAAAAGTAAACACCACTTTCGTAGGGAACACGATTGCATTGAGCATATGCAACAAGCCGTTAAACCTCTAGGTGTCCCTAGTAGGACGAGTGTTGTCTCGTGAGGGTTTGCAGCCATGCTACCCACAAATATGTATTTATGAAACTAATTAACCTAAGTGAAGAAACAAAGCAAAAATAAAAATATAACAAAACACACAACCTATTATCCCGACAAATACATACTACAATGCTTAAGAAAATCAACCACATGTACTTGGTTCATAATCAACAGGAATATAGAAGCCCTCAAGTAAGTGGTTTTATTCCACACTTTCATCTTGGAAATTTCTGCTCAATATAATATAGCATGATAACATAAATAATAGAAAGTGTAGAACATTGTAGCAATACATTCTAAATTTCTGTTTTATACAGATCCAGTGTTACCCATTAACCAAAGAACATCAGAATCTACATAGTCATCGTAATCTTTAGGTTCATGATAGCACAGATCTGCGCGCCTCCTTCGGGTCCAACATTCTAGATTTGAGAGGATAATACACCACAGACTTTTTTTTCTTTTCGCTAGGACTGTGTAAGGCCTGACTTCAAGATGCTTAGGTTTAGCAATGACTCAGGCCAATGACTCCCAGCCAGTTGACTTAGGGCATTAGGTATTAAGAGACCGCTTCGGGCCCGAGCATCAGCCTAAGTTAATCCTATAAAGTCAAGCAGCCCCTTTCTTTCATTTTGTTTTCATTTTTTTTCACATTTTCATTTTCATCATATATATTTCAGCACATCTTTATCTTGTCCAGGCTGTATTATACTCTCAACCTATTTCCGGTTCCAATCCCTTGCCATAGCCAAGTAAATGGTCTATCATGATCTTTTAAGCTCAACAGATAACTACACATCATCCAATGACTATGACTAAAGACATCCCACTGTAGATTAGCATTCAACAAATCTCTAGATGGTATTACTTTATGTAACTAGTGTGTGTGAGTGAATTTTCTTAGTTCAAGCACTTTGTTCCAAGAGGACTGTAATAGAAAGATATGCTCAGTTAAGTGTATCTATCCTCCAGTATACTTACGCACACTTCCAATGCAAATTAATCTCCTAAGAATTATAACATGCATTATTACGGGATAAACTATCAAAACCTAAGAAAAAGTACTAACAAACAACCTAAAAATTAATTTTTTTTTATGATTTTAAATTTTATGATTTTTTTTTATACAAGTAATATTCCCTCCCCCAAACCTATTATGAACAATGTCCTCAATGTGAACAAAATATAGCATGACAATGAGCATATAATAAAGAAAATCAGAGAAAGGAGAGAATACACCTGAATACGTTGGTTGCCTCCCACCATGTGCTAAGTTTAACGTCTTCAGCCAGACGTAGCCACAATCATTCTGTACTCGTCGGATCATCCAAGTAAATAATCATCACATCAATATCTGTCACAGCCTCGAGATATGGTTTCAATCGGTGACCATTGACTTTGAATGTAGTCCCATCCTTTGGATTATAAATCTCAACAGCACCATGTGGAAATACTTCTTTGACAATAAAAGGCCCAGACCACCGAGATCGGAGCTTCCCAGGAAATATGTGTAGCCTAGAGTTGTAAAGTAGTACCTTCTGATCAGGCTGAAAGGACTTTCTGAATATCATCTTGTCATGTATGGCTTTGGTCCTCATCTTATAGAGTTTGGCATTCTCATAAGCATCAAAGCGCATCTCCTCTAACTCACTCAGTTGGAGTTTTTGCTGCTCA
This sequence comes from Houttuynia cordata, assembly GCA_039654745.1. NCBI lineage: Eukaryota > Viridiplantae > Streptophyta > Magnoliopsida > Piperales > Saururaceae > Houttuynia > Houttuynia cordata. The sequence continues at coordinate 2,331,698 of CM077506.1, forward strand.
CCGACTTTATCCATATCAAAGTTGTACGCCTTAATAGCCCAATACGCTCGATGTTCCAACTCAACAGGTAAATGACAAGCTTTTCCATATACCAATCGGTAGGGAGACATACCAATCGGGGTTTTGAAAGCTGTCCGGTAGGCCCATGATGCATCATTCAGTCGCAAGGACCAATCCTTTCTATCGGGGCGAACCGTTTTTTCAAGAATTTGCTTGATTTGGCGATTTGAAACCTCCACTTGGCCACTCGTCTGAGGATGATATGGTGTGGCAACCTTGTGGGTGACAGAATATTTCTTGAGAAGAGCTTCAAAAGACCTGTTACAAAAATGAGAACCACCGTCACTAATAATAGCGCGAGGAGTTCCAAACCTGCTAAAAATGTTAGATTTCAGAAAGTCCAGCACAACTTTTTGGTCATTGGTCCTAGTGGCAATAGCTTCAATCCACTTAGACACATAATCAACAGCAACAAGAATATATGTATGACCAAAAGATGGTGGAAAAGGTCCCATAAAATCAATACCCCAAACATCAAATAAATCAACAATCAAAATTGGTTGTAGGCGCATCATATTCCTTTTAGACAAAGCTCCTAGTTTTTGACACCTATCGCAAGATTGACAATAAGCATGGACGTCTTTAAATAGAGTTGGCCAATAAAAACCACTTTGAAGTACTTTGGCCGCATTTTTCTTACCACCGAAGTGTCCACCACAGGCCTGAGAGTGACAAAAAGATAAGATGCTATGAAACTCACTCTCGGGGACACATCGTCTTATGACCTAGTCAGCACATATCTTAAACAGGTTAGGGTCATCCCAATAGTAATGTTTGACTCGAGAGAAAAATAAGTCTTTGTCATGTTTAGACCAAAAGGTTGGAATTTGACCCACAACAAGATAATTCACAATATGTGCAAACTAGGGTGGAGATGTAGTGGAGACAGCAAAGAGATGCTCATCAGGGAATGAATCTCTTAGAGGGTCATGGTTGTGCAAATCAGGAATAGGAATTCTGGATAGATGATCAGCCACGACATTCTCAGAACCCTTTTTATCTTTAATTTCAAAGTCAAATTCCTGGAGGAGTAGAATCCAACGGATCAGCCTCGGCTTAGCATCCTTCTTGGAAAGAAGGTACCTCAAGGCTGCATGATCAGAGAAGATGATGATCTTACTCCCCAGGAGATATGACCTTAATTTATCTAATGCAAACACAACAGCAAGCAACTCTTTTTCAGTGGTGGTATAATTCAATTGAGCATCAGTGAGTGTCTTGCTAGCATAGTATATAACATGAGGAATTTTATTGATGCGTTGGCCTAGCACTGCCCCTACAGCAAAATTTGATGCATCACACATTATCTCGAAGGGCAGTGTATAGTCAGGGGGCTTAATGATAGGGGAGCTAGAGAGGAGGGTTTTTAATGTGGTAAAAGCTTCTTTACACGATTCATCAAATTCAAATTGCACATCCTGACCGAGAAGGTGACATAATGGACGTGATATCTTGCTAAAATCTTTGATAAATCGGCGATAAAACGCTGCATGGCCAAGGAAAGACCGTATTTGCTTAACTCATGTAGGTGGTGGTAAATTAGCAATCAGGTCAACCTTGGCCTTGTCAACCTCTATACCCCTTTTTGATATAACATGTCCAAGCACAATCCCCTGTTGAACCATGAAATGGCTCTTTTCCCAACTTAACACTAAATTTATTTCCTCACAGCGTTTTAAAACTAAAGCAAGGTTGTGCAAGCATTCATCAAAACAAGTGCCAAATACCGAAAAATCGTCCATGAAAACTTCCAAAAATTTATCAATCATGTCGGAAAAGATGGACATCATGCATCGTTGAAATGTAGCAAGGGCATTGCAAAGACCAAAAGGCATTCTTCGATACGCAAATGTACCGAAGGGGCATATAAAAGTCGTCTTTTCCTGATCCCCTGGAAAAACTGGCACTTGATTATATCCTGAGTACCCATCTAAAAAGCAATAAAACTCTTGGCCCGCTAGTTTCTCTAGGATTTGGTCAATGAATGGGAGAGGAAAATGGTCCTTACAGGTATTGGAGTTCAGCTTCCTATAATCAATGCATACCCACCAGCCCGTGGTCTCTCTTATTGGCACAAGTTCACCCTCTAAGTTTGGTTTCACCGTGATGCCCGATTTCTTAGGGACGACCTGGATGGGGCTCACCCACTCGCTGTCAGAGATAGGGTATATGATACCTGCGTCTAACAATTTCACTACCTCTTTCATCACCACTTCTCTCATGTGTGGGTTCAACCGTCTCTGCCCCTCCCTAGAAGGTTTAGCCTGGTCCTCCAGGTTTATGCGATGCATGCACACAGAGGGGTCTATACCCTGGAGGTCGGCCACTGTCCATCCTATAGCTCGCCGGTGTGTAGTAAGGATCTCCAACAACTGGGTTTCCTGGTCAATAGATAGGCTAGATGAGATAATTACAGGAAGGGTGTTGTTGGGTCCTAGGAAGACGTATTTGAGAGAGCTAGGAAGGGTTTTGAGTTCAAGTGTGGGTGGGGCTTCGATGGAAGGTTTTAGAGGTGGGGCGGTAGACACAGGGAGAGGGTCAGGATGGGGTCGCCATGGGATATGTCCAGGGTATAGGGCAGCCACTAAATGGTGATGGACCTTCTCAAGGTCAGGTATGCCCTCATATTGATCGATCCAGTCATAGAAAAGGGTGTGCTCGTGGGCATCCTTAAGAACAGCAAAGGGAAGGTATTCCTGGACGAGGTCATCTAAGTCGTCAACCACAAGGCACTCAACTTCACTCGAGGGTTGTTGGAAAGCACTAAAGATGTTTAATTTAACTTTCATATTCCCAAAGGAGACGTTCATAAGCCCTGACCTACAGTTAATGGTGGCATCGGCTGTGGCTAGGAAAGGGCGGCCAAGGATAACAGGAATTTGGGATTTGGAGTTGGCAACAGGTTCCATGTCTAAGACGACAAAATCAACAGGAAAGTAGAACCGGTCAACTCCAACGAGAATGTCTTCTATAACACCTCTAGGTCTGCGAATGGATCGGTCTGCTAACTGAAGGGTGACTGAGGTGGGCTGTAACTCTCCTAAGCCAAGTTGTTCATACACTGAGTAAGGGAGGAGGTTGACACTGGCCCCTAAGTCCAAGAGAGCTCGGCTAATGGTCTGGTCACCTATGACAATGGATATAACAGGGACACCTGGGTCCTTAAATTTAGGTGGCATATCACTGGTCAGTAAAGAGCTTACTTGGTTGGTTAAGAAGACCTTTTGGGTGACATGGGATTTGGTTTTCCTCTTTTGGGTACACAGGTCTTTCAGGAACTTGGCATAAGCAGGGACTTGTTTGATGGCATCTAAGAGGGGAAGATTGATCTTAACCTGCTTGAACACCTCTAACATTTCCTCCATTCGTTGGTGGGACTTACTGAACGGGGAGGGTTGGTTGAGGCATTGAAGGAAAGGAGCCCTAGGGATATAGGATTTTTCATTGGTGGGTTCAGCTGGGACATCCTTCTGTGGTGGGAGACTAACAGGATTAGGCATAGTAGGAGTGGGTTGGTTCTGTTTCTCAAGGGGAGTGTCCTCACTCGCAATGGTTGGGTCCCTAACCTGATTGTCAACTTGTTTTCCATTTTTGAGGGTAGTAACGGCTTGCACCTGCTCATTTGGATAATGGGAACCTTCAACGGCGAACTGGCCTCTAGGGTTCTGCTGTGGTTGGCTGGGCAAGGTTCCTACTTCCCTACGGTTTATAGATTGGGCCAGCTGTCCTAATTGGGTTTCTATTTTGGCAATGGATTGTGTATGGGAATGGACAAGCTAGGCCTGCGTTCTTAGCTCTGCTCTTGTCTCCTTCTGCTCAGTTTTAATCTCGGTTAAGTGTGAGAGGTGCATTTTCCTCATTTGGCTCATCTGGTCTTCTAAGGAAGGTGGCCTATTGGATTGGCCAAAGGGAGCCGGTGCGGGATGGTTAGACTGGGGCCGGCTTTGGAATTCTGGTCTTAGGGCTGGATTGAAAGCTGGTCCCTGGTCAGGTTGTTTCCAGGCGAAATTTGGATGATTTCGCCACCCCGGATTATAGGTATTTGAGTAGGGGTTATTGGCTCTAGGGTATCCTTGTGCAAAGTTGACATGCTCCTGTACAAGGTCTGGATACTGGGAGGCTGAGGGGCAGTCAACAATAGTGTGCATAGGGCTGGCACAGATGGCACAGGCATCTTGAGAGGTTGGGGTATAAGGTGGAGTCTGTGAGAAAAACCGGTCAAACCTCTCAGTAAGGGATGCCACTTGGTGTTCTAGGTTTGTGGTAGCTTTAACATCATACATGCCTCCCCTTGAGGCACTCCTGCCAGGCATATGGCCTTCCAATCTATAGAGGGTGGCACTGTGTAGAGAGTTTTCGCTCAGGTCCTCTAGTAGATCCCAAGCATCATCAAGGGTTTTCTTCATGAATGTGCCTCCACAAGAGGCATCTATGAGGGTCTTATGCTGATCGCACACACCCTCATGAAATCTCTGTACTAATTGCCACTTGGGCACATCATGGTGGGGACAGGACCGGAGTAAGGATTTCATCCTCTCCCAGCTTTCATGGAATTGTTCATTAGGTATCTGGGTGAAAGTGATGATTTCATGGCGGATCTTATTGGTCCGCCCCACAGGAAAGTATTTCTTGAGGAATTCGGCTTGAAGTTCCTCCCAAGTGGAAATAGAGTTATGCTCAAGGGAGTACAGCCATTCCTTGGCCCTATCTTTTAAGGTAAAGGGGAACAACCTAAGGTGCACCTGGTCATCAGATAGTGTAAGTTTAAAGGTTGTGTTAACCTCTAGGAAATTTTGTAGGTGCCTATAGGGGTTCTCATTTAATTGGTCATGGTATGTGGGCAGCATCTGGATGATGTTTGGCTTAATTTCAAAATTAGCCACGGTTGCGGGAAGTAGGATACAGGAAGGGGAGGTGTAGGCAGTGGGACGGTAGTAGTCTTACAGGGTACGGGCATGAGGCATTAGTGGATTCTGGTTTAGGCCATTCCCACCCCCAAGGTTCATGTTGTCCGCCATTGGATGAATTTCAGGGATTTGTTTGTTAGGAGTTCTACAGATTCTATATAGGCGCACAGGATCACGATCAAAGGCAAGGTCGGGGTTCAGGGATCGACGACCATGCATGCACAATAAAAATCAAACAAAACCTGTGCAATCCTAATAGCGACAACTAGCAAACATCAGCCCTAGATAGCGACAACTAGCAACCTAATAGCGACAACTAGCACGTCATGCAATCCCACAAAGAAAATTAAAAACACCAAGCACCCAAAGTTACTCTAAAAGAAGGTTAAGAGAGTGCAAACAATGGGAAGGGATGGCCCTTCCAATGATGACGAAAATCAGCGTCCTCTCTTAATCCTGCAAAAGAAGAAGAACGAAATTAAGCGACTGAAAATAAATCTAAATTAAACTAAACTACTCTAACACTAACTATGCTAAGAATTTAGTAAACTATTGAGCCGTCCCCTGCAACGGCGCCAAAAACTTGATCGTTTAAAATTAAACCCTTGCAAGTGCACAAGGCAATTGTACTACGGTGAGTATTAAAGGGTTGTCGAACCTCAGGGACGGATTAATCTTTTACCAAATTCAAGAGAAGAAAGTTGCAGTTTTTGTTTAATCTAAATAAAGCTATGAACTTTAACTACTAAGCTGAGTTTTAATCAATGTGGAGAAGACCAAGGCTTCGAATCCACCACAATAACTAGTGTATCGTCTCTCTCTCTCTTTTAAATAAAGATTTCCAATTGGCTGGTGTATTCCTCTCAGACATACACCTGTCAATTCAAATTATAGTGCTCTCCTCTCGGACGTAACACATAAATGAATTAAGCATATGGAATTGTGATCTATCTCTCTCAAGCATAAATCAATTAAACTTTATTAACATATGACAAATCAGAACACTCACATTCCTCTCAGACATGCAAGTAATCTTTCAGATTGAAATTCATAAAATCCACTCTTGTCTCTCTCAAGCACAAAGAATAAACTCAATGAATTAACTTTAATTGCATAACAAAGGTTCATACACCAACTAGAGTAAAAATAATATGAGAGAAAAGAAACTACACAACTAGATTATTGGGCTTCATCTACGCCTTGGATAGGAGTTTAGCCAAGCATGGGAAGAGAATCCATCATCTTCATCTTCATCATCTTCTTCTTCCTTTGCTCTAGATTCCAAGGTCTCAAATTGCTCTCTAGGTTGAATATGTGGTGCCCAAAACGTTCTCCCATAAGGCCTATTTATAATAGTGAAGAGAAACCACGAAGTCCCCTTCCAAATCCAAGTCGAAATAGGTCTTAATTCCGGTTTGCCGCATACGGCGATCGATCGTACGTATTGACGATCGTTCGCTATCCGATCGATCGCAATTCCTTCGTTATTTTCCTCCGATCGATCGCTTTGCCGATCGACGCCGTATGATACCGATCGATCGTAGTTACTGTCTTGCACGATTGAAAAATTCCAGTAGATACGATCGATCGTTTTTATGCCGATCGATCGTGTCCTTCAATACAGTGCTTTTGCGGCTCTGGCGATCGATCGCAGTGATTTCCGATCGATCGTAGTTACTGTTCATAAAATTCAAATGGCTATAACTTTGTCTCCCGAACTCCGAATTGCACGTGGTTGGTGGCGTTGGAAAGCTGATTTCTTGAAATTTAACATGAAACTTGAATCAGTCTAATCCGATATTTGTAGACGAAGTTATGATAATTTAACCATTCGAGTTACTTTTCTCTTCATTTCTGTGTATTACTCTTGCTTCCTACAAAAACCAAAAACTATATTAAAGTAGTAGTTATTCTAATCAAACACTAGAATAATCATAAGCTTAGGAGATAATAAAATGCATATTTCATGTGTAGATCACTCACCAATGGAGTAATCATGAAGATAGTTTCTTCTTGAACCTCAATCAACTCATATGGAATATAACAGTAGATTTAACTTATCCAATATATTCTCTGTGCATAGCCCTAGATAGGAATTATCAACACTGACTGTAGACTTCACTGGTTATCAAGCAACCGGATAATTGGGGTTCGAAAGTACAACCCCACTTGGAACCCTACGACTAAATCCGTAGACAGAAACTGCAACGCGCAGGACATTGATTCAGTTCAAAATGACTCGACCACGGTCATCTTTTTAGTGAATTGTTCTTACTGTAATAACCATTACCCCAGTCTTTCCATCTTCATTAAATGTGATCTTAACCATTACACTCATATAACCATGTTGTACTAAGTAATAGTGTGAAGAATCTTATTTCTGTGTACTGTTATTTGCATTATGGCCCATTTCCGATGCTTGCTACGATTTTTACTGTTTGACTTAGGTTATGACATTTTTACAGTAGATTGTCCATTGAATCTATTTTCCAATCCAATAAATGGCATATTTGTCCGAATTTTCTATAATTAGTTACAATATTTTCATTACCACTTGCAGCGCAAGAACAGTTCTGGCCGAGAGAGAATATCTTACTCTAATGTGTTCTAATCATATTAAATACATTATATGACGTCTAATCATCATTACCCATTCCCCAAGGTGTATTACAAACCATTAAGGCTTTAGTAATAGGTAATATTTCTCATACTATGATACATTTAACTTACAACAAACTGTTTATGTTTATTAACATCATATTATTATCAATTTTCACCAAAATAGGACATCCAATCCCGGACACAAACTGAAGGCTAATCCACTGATAGAATCATATAGGAATCAACTTTCTTGTGAATCAAGAGTCTTGACATAAGATGGATCATTGAACATGAATATTGATCACGACACACTACTATATGTACATACTTACCATTAATAAAGGATACTTGTTTTAGATCTCCTAGAACAACCCAACAAGGAGACAACAAATCTGGCATAGCACATTGCATACTCACCCAAACACCATACTAGAACATCGAAGAAGATTATTTATAATATGGGAACCATCTAGGCACTAGCACATTGAATATTAACACAATTTATCATCATGACTCATGCATGTATATCATTCAAATCGGTATCTTTGTAAACAATGAGCATCACAACCATATGAATAAGGGATCATAATATCTCATGCAATACTTTTAGAATCATGGAACAAAGATCAATCAAGAGTAGAATAGGGAAAAATACATCCTACCACCATACACGACGAGTTCTTTAAATCTTCACATCGAACTCTGCTTCCTCCTCGTGAATCCGCCTCGCTCCAAGGATCGAACGCATCCAACACTTGATGATCAAGCAAAGAAAAGAGAAAACTCAAAAGTCTCAAGGGTTGGACGTTCATGCACTTAGAACAACCCCTCTTAATGGGTTTTTAAAGAGAAACCCTAACACAACTAGAAAATCTCTTCCCAAATCAATTTTTACTCAAACAAAATCTCTATCGTTGGTTCAAAACCACGTTCAAGCCATCTAGGTTGCTCTCTCAATAGCCCTCCTAGGTTTGGTAGGATTCCCAACTCAAAAACAAAAAAATCGGAAACTGCACTTGCCAGTGCGATCGATCGCTTTTTGGGCAATGGATCGCCACACCAAATCCGTAAATCACCTCCTTTTCAATAACACCCTCTAAATATGGTTTCAATCTTTGCCCATTAACTTTGAAAATAGTTCCATCTTTAGGGTTTTGAATGTCAACCGCTCGATGGGAAAATACTTTGTGCACAATGAAAGGTCCAGACCATCGGGAACGGAGCTTTCCTGGGAAGAGATGTAACCTGGAGTTATAGAGCAAAACTTTTTGACCGGGCTCAAATGACTTTCTCAGGATTGACTGATCATGAAAAACTTTGGTCCTCTCTTTGTAAATCTTCGCATTCTCATAAGCCTCATTACGAATTTCGTCTAATTCATTGAGCTGCAATTTGCGAAGTGTTCCAGCCTTGTCCATATCAAAATTAAAAGTTTTGATGGCCCAATAAGCACGATGTTCTAATTCCACAGGTAAATGACAACGTTTTCCAAATACAAGTCTATAGGGAGACATTCCAATTGGTGTCTTAAATGCAGTACGGTAAGCCCACAATGCATCATTTAATCTTTCAGACCAATCCTTTCGGTCGGGACGAACCGTTTTCTCAAGAATGCGTTTAATTTCCCTATTTGAAACTTCTACTTGTCCACAAGTCTGCGGATGATATAGAGTTGCAATTTTATGAGTAATGGAGTACTTTTTCAGAAGTGAATCAAAAGCTTTATTGCAAAAATGTGTACCACCATCACTTATAATTGCACGAGGGGTTCCAAAACGAGAAAATATGTTTTCTTTCAAGAACCGAACCACCACTTTGTGATCATTTGTTTTGCAGGGAATGGCCTCTACCCATTTGGAAACATAATCTACAGCAACAAGGATATAGAGATAACCAAACGATGGAGGAAATGGGCCCATGAAGTCAACACCCCAAACATCAAAAAGTTCAACAATCAGAATGTTAGTAAGGGGCATCATGGACCTACGTGATAGTGTACCCATACGTTGGCATCTGTCACATTTTGTGCAAAATTCATGAGTATCTTTGAATAAAGTAGGCCAATAAAAACCACTCTGCAAAATTTTTGCAAAAGTCTTTTTCGCACCGAAATGGCCACCACATGCATGAGCATGGCAAAAAGAAATGATACTATCAACCTCATGCTCCTGCACACATCTCCTAATGATTTGATCTGGGCAATACTTGAACAGGTATGGATCATCCCAGAAAAAATGCTTAACCTCGGCGAAGAATTTGGATTTATCTTGTTTTGTCCAATGTTCAGGAAGTTGAGTGGTGACAAGATAATTAACAATATCAGCATACCAAGGCAATTGAGAGACAACAAAAAGTTGTTCATCAGGGAATGACTCATTCAGAGGTAAGGGTTCCTCAGCAGACTCGTCAATAAGCCTAGACAAGTGATCAGCAACAACATTTTCAGAACCTTTCTTGTCTCTTATCTCAATATCAAATTCTTGAAGTAATAGGACCCAACGAATTAAACGAGGTTTAGTGTCTTGCTTTGAAAGAAGATATTTCAAAGCTGCATGATCTGAAAACACTATGACCTTGGATCCTAAGAGATATGATCGGAACTTGTCTAGAGAAAAAACTACAGCCAACAACTCTTTTCTGTAGTAGAATAATTGAGCTGAGCATTATTGAGAGTTCTACTTGCATAATAAATGACATGGGGTATCTTATTCACCCGCTGCCCCAAGACAGCTCCAACCGCATAATCGGATGCATCACACATAAGCTCAAAAGGTAAATTCCAATCCGGTGGTTGGATGATGGGTGCAGATGTGAGAAATTGCTTGAGTTGATCAAACGCTTTAGAACAATCATCATCAAAGACAAAAGGAGTTTCTTTAGCAAGCAAATTGCACAAAGGTCTTGAAATTTTGCTAAAGTCTTTGATGAATCTTTTATAAAACCCAGCATGGCCAAGAAAAGATCGAACCTCCTTTACTGATTTTGGTGGATGCAGACTTGAAATTAAGTCAACTTTGGCCTTATCAACTGCAATTCCTTTATTAGAAATAACATGCCCCAGAACTATCCCTTGACGAAATATAAAGTGACATTTCTCCCAATTTAGCACAAGAATTGTTTCTTTACACCTTGCAAGACAAGAGACAAGTGGTGTAAACATTCATCAAAAAAGGATCCAAACACCGAGAAGTCATCCATGAAAATTTCAAGAAATCGCTCAACCATATCTGAAAATATGCTCATCATGCACCGCTGGAATGTGGCGGGTGCATTATATAACCCAAATGGCATGCGGCGATATGCATATGTTCCAAAAGGACAAGTGAATGTGGTCTTTTCTTGATCCTCTGGAGCAATGGGAATTTGATTGTAGCCTGAATAGCCATCTAAAAAGCAATAGTAGCTATGACCAGCAAGTCTTTCAAGCATTTGATCAATAAATGGCAAAGGAAAGTGATCTTTCCTTGTGACCGAGTTCAATTTTCTGTAGTCAATACAAACCTGCCACCCAGTGGTCATTCGGGTGGGGACTAATTCATTATTATCATTTTTGACTACTGTGATTCCTGACTTCTTAGGAACAACCTGAACTGGGCTGACCCAAGTGCTATCTGATATGGGGTAAATGATGCCAACATCTAACAATTTTAGCACCTCGGTTCTGACAACCTCCTTCATATTAGGGTTAAGTCTGCGTTGCATTTCACGGAAGATTTTGCATGCTCCTCAAGGTAAATGTGATGCATACACAGAGCAGGACTTATACCCTTAATGTCTGCTATTGTCCATCCAAAGCTGTTTTATGTTCGCGAAGAACATTAAGCAACTTGCCTTCCTGTTTTGAATTAAGGTCTGAAGAGATGATAACAGGCAAGGTATCAGAAGAACCTAAAAACGCATATTTCAGTGTAGCAGGTAATGGTTTTAGGTCAAGTTGGGGTGGTTTTTCAATAGATGGGACAAGTTTAGACTCGGGAACTGGAAGAGGTTCCACCCTGGCTGTCCATTTGGTTGGGTCCAATATAGGGGTAGAGTCAAGCAATGCATTGACGTCTCTAATGGACCCTTCGATGTCAAAGTCTAAGCCAAAATGAGTTAAACATGTCTGGAGGGGATCATCATTTAAAACAGTTTGCAGAGATTCTTCTACTAAACTTTCAATCATATTCACTGTAAAAGAATCATCCGTCTCCGGGGGTTGTTGTCTAACATTAAAGAAATTGAGTTTGACCTTTAAATTGCCAAAAGAACAACTTCATAACCCCATTTCTACAATTTATTATGGCATTGGATGTGCTAAGAATGGCCTTCCCAAAATCACAAGAATCTGACTACCAGGATTCTGCACAGGTTGGGTATCTAAGACAATAAAGTCTACTGGGAAGTAAAATTTATCCACCTGAACCAGAACATCCTCAATAACACGCGGGGGACTTTAACTGATCTGTCTGCAAGTTGCAGTGTTATGGTAGTCGGTTTCAACTCTCCTAATCCAAGTTGCTCATAAACAGAGAATGGTAGCAAATTTACACTAGCTCCTAAGTCCAACAATGCCCTCTCCATATTATGGTCTCCTATAACGCATGAAATTGTGGGACATCCTGGATCTTTAAACTTAGGAGGAGTGTTATGCTTAAGAATTGAGCTAACTTGTTCAGTGAGAAACACTTTCTTGTGTGCATTCAATTTTCTTTTCTGGGTGCACATGTCTTTTAAGAATCTTGCATAAGCGGGAACTTGCTTAATAGCATCGGGCAATGGAATATTGATTTGCACTTTCTTAAAAATTTTCATTGTCTCATCAAGTTCGTTCCCTTGAGATGTTTTTGCAAGTCTTTGAGGAAAAGGTGCCTTGGGTATATAGGGTGGCATATGGCTAGACTCAGGATACGAAGAAGCTTCTAGGCTCTTCTTCGATGTATTAGGACTCACGTCTGGTCTAGTGGTTCTCTCTTGGTCCTCACCCTTTCTAGCAATTGTTTCTATGGCAGTCTTAGGTGGTTCAACAGTGTTGTCAATCTGTTTTCCACTCCTAAGTGTAGTTATGGCTTTAACTTGCGCTGGAGGTTGGTCTTGACAAGAATTAGATCCCACTTCAAATTGTCCTTTGGGATTAGCTACAGGTTGACTAGGAAACCTACCTTTTTCCCTCTCATTTAATGCAGAAGCCAATTGACCCATTTGAAGTTCCAGCTTCGCAATTGCTTGCGAGTTGGCATGTAAAGAATGTTGGGTATCTTTTTGAAATTGTAGAGAGCTTTGCATGAACAAATTCAAAGTATCCTCAAGAGATGGTTTCTTGGGTTGTGTAGGGAATGTTTGAACTTGTTGAGGATAAGATTGATTGGGCGGGTACCTTGGTGGTCCTCCTTGAAGCGGTCCTTTGGACCATGAAAAATTGGGATGCCTTGCCCAACCTGGGTTATAAGTTTCCGAATATGGGTTATTGCCAGGTCGAGGAAAGGCATTTATAGCATTAGCCTGATCACTATTGTATTCCACTCCAGAGGTGTTAGAAGGACAGTTTTGTGTGACATGGGAGGGGTTAGAGCAAGTAGCACACACATTGACATGTGATGGCATTTGGGGCCCACCAGCAGACATCAACGCATCAAAACGTTGTGTCAGGCTGTCTATCTTGGAGATCAAATGTGCATTATTGTCTACCTCATAGACGCCCCCTTTCTTTTGAAAAGGAAACGTTCTGTCAACTCTACTTGAGCAATCCCATTGCTGAGAATTCTCGCATAGAGTCTCAATAAAATCCCATGCTTCTTCTGCACTCTTCATCATAACTGACCCACCACTAGCGGCATCAACCATTTGACGGTTCTGAGGTGTTAAACCGTCATAGAAGAATTGAACTTGTTGCCACTTTAAAAATCCATGGTGTGGACACTTAAGGAGCAAATTCTTCCATCTTTCCCAACACTCATAAAAGTGTTCACCCTCCTTCTGCATGAAATTTGTAATTTCTCTACGAAGGGCATGAGTTTTATGAACAGGGAAGAATTTGTTCAAAAATTTTTCAGCTAATTGATCCCAACTCCTAATTGTTCCAACTTCTAAAGAGTTCAACCATGCTTTCGCTTTTTCTTTCAAAGAAAAGGGAAAGAGGCGCAACCTAACAGATTCATCAGAGAAATTTTGGAATTTAAATGTAGCACAAATGTCAAGGAACTCTTTAACATGATTATAGGGATCTTCTTTATTGGAACCATAGAATGTGGGCAAAAGTTGCATCACCCCTGGTTTCAACTCAAAGTGGTGTGCCGTGGTGAGCGGCAACACTATGCAGGAAGGTGAGTTGAATTGAATGGGGGATGAATAATCTTTTAATGTCTTCCTCACATTCTCATTTTCCATGTTACCTAATTGATTTGTAACATCCATTGTATGTTTGAGTCTTGCTTTAAAAGTTCTTTCAATTTCTAGGTCAAGAGGTGCAAGCTTTTCACCCAGTGACCAACAACCAAGCATACACTAATTAACGGCACTAAAAATTAAATACCTAGAACAAACCTAAAAATCGCAACTAACACAAGCATGCAATCACAGAAAGCAATATAAAAATACCAAGCACCTAGAAAAATTAAAAGAGAAGGAAAAAGAAAGCAAACGAGGGGAAGGGGTGGCCCTTCCAACGTTGGCGAGAATTTCGTGTCTTCTCTTACACCTACAAAAAGACAAAACACTAATAAGCAACACAAATTAAACTAAATTGAATTGAAACTAAACTACTCTAAGAATTTAGTAAATTATACTATGTAGTCCCCGGCAACGGCGCCAAAAACTTGATGTAAATTTTAATATAGTACTCGCAAGCGCACGAATCTAATGCAGAATAGTGACTACGAGGTCGATCCCTCAGAGACTTAGTAAGATATTCAACCTAACTCTAGAGTATGTAGCAAGCAACAATGAAATGAAAAGTTTTAATTTTTATTTTCTAATTAAGCAATCAGATATTCAACTAAACTAAAAACACAGAAATTGGGTAAATAAAAGATAAAATCATAAAAATCCTGTTTGCTGCTTTCAGTCTGTCTGTAATCCCGTTTTGCTTTCCTCTTTCCTCCACCTTCTGCAACAATCTCTCGATTGCACGCCTCAACCGATCTGATCTTTCTCTCGAATAGAACAGACAGTCCCCAATTCCAGCCAAAGCAAAGCTTCTTTCCCGTGTTGACTCAGCACCTCTTCTCTCTCTCGAACAAAAGTGGCAAACAATTCTACTTTGCTCTCTCGAGCCAAAGCAATTACTCTCTGTTCTGATTTTGTGAGCCAACCAGGACTGCTTCTCTATCTCTCGACCAAAGCAACAGTCCTTTCCCAGAACAATCCTCCTCCTCTACCGATCAGCGAAAACAGTCTTTCTCAATCAACAGCAATACTTCAACAGCCGACTACAATCTGCTCTTTCCGATTCTCACCGGCAGCCACCCTTCAGAAAAGACAGCAGCCTCCAAAACAGTTCTCCCAAAATAGCATTCGTCTGCAACAGTTCCCTCTCTGTCTCTCGAGCAGAGCAACACCCACCTTATGCAACAGCCGGCCTCCCTCTCTGCCTCTCGACAGAAGATCCGCCACCACCAACAACCTCTCCACCGACAGCGCCCTTTCTCCGACCCCTTCAGCACGAAGCCGCCTCCTCACTCCGCCGCCACCGTGGCCTCGCCGCCGAGTCGCCGGAAGCAAAACCCACCGCCACAGGCTGCCAGAATTTCCTCCGTGCCCACCCTCCGGTCGAACAGAGCCTTCGGTGCTCTGTTCTCTTTTGTTCCAGGCGCCCGAGCCATCGGGCTCAGGTTGCTTTTGATTTTTCTTTTCTTTTTTTTTATTTTCGGACCAGACCGAATGCTGAACCGCTGACCCGGTTCTTTTCTCTCCTTTTTTTTTCTTTTATTGTGTTAAAACCCGTCGTACCAACCACGTCCGTCGGATTTTCGATCTCTTCACATGAGCTGATTGACGCGTATTTGTGAATCTGAAACATGGAGCTCTAAGACCTGTATGAATAAAATTAAAATGTAATTAGACGCTTAATAAAATATAAATCTTATTAAATCCAAATTATGCATCTAAATAACTCAATTAAGTGCGTTTATTCATTAAACTCCAAATTATTCACTTAACACAGATAAACATTAATTATCCTTACTTTAACTAAAAATACGACTAACATATAGGTAGAAAGGCATATAAAAATGTGTATCTTTTGCATATATCACCCTCCTAGGTTTGGTAGGATTCCCAACTCAAAAACAAAAAAATCGGAAACTGCACTTGCCAGTGCGATCGATCGCTTTTTGGGCAATGGATCGCCACACCAAATCCGTAAATCACAGTAGATACGATCGATCATTTTTCGAGGCAATCGATCGCGCCAGCAATTTTTGTTTTTTTTCGTGTATCACACGGGGATTTTGGGGCGTGACAATTTTTTATCTTAATTTTTTGTGGAGTGTAATTACTAAAACATGATATTTCTAAGAGTATCGTTGGGGTCAAGTCTTCCTATCCCTCCCTAAAATAGTACTTGCACTAAGCTGTGCTTGTGTGTCACCATCGATTTTCAAGATTCGCGGCTCTCGTAAAGTGAATGTAAAAATTTGGTGGCACGCTGGTGCACATTGAATTCCATTCTTCAAGGTGGTTTTCCTTCACAAACAAAAAAAAGAATGATATATTCCTAAGGCAGCAAGATTGATTTGAGCAAATTGGTAGGAAAACTTTCTTGTCTTAAAGCTGGCTTTTAACAGCACGAGCTTTATATGTTTTATATGGCACCAGGTTTTTATGTTTTGTTGTATGCAGTGTTTTAAGACCCGGTTCGGCTATTGACCCGGTTAGATGACCGGGTCGGGCCAACCAGTTTGACCCAGTGGGTCGACCCAGCTCCCCCCTCTCCCTCCTCCCTCTCCCCCCCCCTGTTTTCTTCCCCTCCTTCCCTCTCCCCACTTTGTTTTCTCCGCCTCCGGCTCCCCCCTCTCCCTCCCGGTGCTCCGGCGATGACCTCTTCTCCCCTCGGCGACCCCTCTCCCTCCCCCTGGCACCGGCGACAAGCCCTCCCCCCTCCCTCCTTCTCCCCCCTCTGTTTTCTCCCCCCCCCCCCCCCCGTCAGTTTTTCTCCCTCCCGGCACCCTGGCCCCTCGGCGACGGCCCCCTCTCCCCCCTCCGGCGACCCCTCTCCCTCCCCCTGGCCCCGGCGGTAAGCTCCCTCCCCCCTCTGTTTTCTCCCCCCCCCCCTCTCCCGCGTCAGTTTTTCTCCCTCCCGGCACCCCGACGCCCCAGTGACGGCCCCCCTCCCCTCGGTGCCCCGGCGATTACCCCCTCTCCCCCCAGGCGACCCCTCTCCCTCCCCCTGGCCCCGGCGATGATCCCCTCTCCCTCCCTCTCCCCCCTCCTCCCTCCCTCTCCGCCCTCTGTTTCCCCCCTCCCCCCCGCCCTCCGCGGTCGATTTTTCTCCCTCCCGGCACCCCGGCGACCCCTCTCCCTTCCCCTGGCCCCGGCGATAACCCCTCCCCCTCTCCTCTTCTCTGTTTTCTCTCCCCCCCCCCAACTGGCCCGGTTGGCCCGGTCTCCCTCCCGACACCCCGGCACCCTGGCGACGACCCCCTCTCCCCCCCCCCCCCCTCGGTGACCCCTCTCCCTTCCCCTGGCCCCGGCGACAACCCTCTCCTCCCCTCCCCCTCTCCTCTTTTCTGTTCTCTGTTTTCTCCCCCCCCCCCCCCCCTCTCAACTGACCCGGTTGGCCCGGCCGTTCCGTCCCGGAAAATTGGCCGGGTCCGGGTTCAACCGGCTGGGCCGAACCGGGTCTTAAAACAGAGGTTGTATGGCACATTTAGCCACACAAAGCTATGCTGATTTAAGGTGCATGACGGTTGAATACATGCGCGGGATGGATGATACACTAAAATCCAACTTAATTTGCTTTATTAATAGGGTGATCAACTCGCTTAAGCTCTTAGGAGTTGTTTGGACACAAAATCTATGGTTAAATTTGAAAGGTTTTGGAAGAATTAAGAGGATTTCCATTTGGGTGAATATCAAATCAAGTGAGAATCAAGATTTATGTCAGGCCCCAAGTTTTTGGCTTCATTGGATTGCAAACATAAATAAACCAGCCGATTAATTGGAACGCGACATGGTCATTGATTGATTGATTTTTCTACTTTTTTTACTCGCAATCGCACGAGACTACGTATAGTCTAGTGGTAACGAGGTCGAACCCAAAGGACTTGGACTGATTCAACTTAATTCTAATGAAAGATTTGATTTTTATGAAACTAGTTATAACAGAATGAAAAGTTCTAATTCTAACAAAGCAATGAAATTTATGAGAAAATAATATGATGAGAAATATACTAAGACTTCGAATCCACCCAAACCAAATGGCTATCCTCTCCGTTAAACCCGTACAATTCTAAGTGATCAATTACCCGTGCCCCTCTCGAAGTCACGAATAATCGTAATGTGTGCAGCCCTCTCGAACATGCAACTAAACAATTAAATCTAATTTAATCAATCTCCCTCTCTCGAGCAAAGACCAATCATAAAAATGCAATTTTTATTCAAATAACACCTTGGAATTCGCTAAGATCTCTCGAACATTAACAAACCCTTAACTAACAATTACTCTACCCTCTCTCGAGCAACAGAATAATCATAGCAAAATAATAAGCATAGGGAATAAAAATCACAACTTTAGAATTGCAAATAAGTATTGAGAGTCAAACAATCAGCAGGGCTTCATCTAGTCTTAGTACAATGAAATTTAGCTAGACATGAAAATAAGGAAGAAAAAGCCTGATTCGTCGAATTGGTCACATGAAT